>ONZH01009687.1:0-37488 GCA_900303285.1 Rhinella marina
ACGACGTGGAGGTGGCTGTGGAAGAGGAGGAGGATGCTGGCGGCGAGGGTAGCAGTCAGGCTGTGTGCGTCCCATTGGTTCAGCGCGGATGGGGCGGAGAGGAGGCGGAAGAGGAAGAGGAGGAAATGGCAAGTGATCCTTCTGGTGGGGGCAGTGAGGTCATGCCTATTCAGAGTCTGGCACACATGGCTGACTTCATGCTGGGCTGCTTTTCCCGGGACACACGTGTTGTCCGGATAGTGGAGAACAAACTGTACTGGGTCTTCGCACTCCTGGACCCCCGGTATAAAGATAACGTCTCCTCTTTTATTCCGGTAGAGGAGAGGACAAATCGATTGCTGGAATACCAGAGGGAACTCGTGCAGAACATGATGGAGATTTTCCCACCCACCATCGCTGGCGGCAGAGAGGAGAGGGTCTCCCAGAGTCCCACAACATCTATCAGGCCCACAGCCACCAGGGGAACACTCTCCAAGGTGTGGGACACGTTCATGGCACCCCCTCGTGCAACTTCCATCACTGCGGGGCCCGCTATCAGCAGGAGGGACAAGTATCGGCGGATGTTGCGGGAGTACCTGGCAGACCGTAACCCTGTCCTCCCCGATCCCTCGGCGTCCTACACTTACTGGGTCTCCAAGTTGGACACGTGGCTGGAACTGTCCCTGTACGCCTTGGAGGTGCTTGCCTGCCCTGCCGCCAGCGTGCTATCAGAAAGGGTGTTCAGCGCAGCCGGGGGCATTATAACCGATAAGCGCAGCCGCCTGTCAACCGACAGTGCCGACAGGCTGACGCTAATCAAAATGAACAGCAAGTGGATTGACCCGGACTTTGCTTCTCCAACCGTGGAAAGCAGCCAAAAGTGAAGTGCCATCTGTATGAAGTGCCATTTCCTCCTCCACCTCCTCCTCCTCCTCCTCCTTAACCGCCGTAGAATTGCTCCGTAAATAAGAAAAATTTATATATTTATGGCTCACCTCTTGGGCCTCCACAAAATTTTTAAGAGGTCTCACCTCTTGGGCCTCCACAAAATGTTTTAAGAGGTCTCACCTCTTGGGCCTCCACACAAATTTTTAAGAGGTCTCACCTCTTGGGCCTCCACAAAATTTTAACAGGTCTCACTCTCTTGGGCCTCCACAAAATGTTTAAGAGGTCTCACCTCTTGGGCCTCCACAAAATGTTTAAACAGGTCTCACCTCTTGGGCCTCCACAAAATTTTTTAACAGGTCTCACCTCTTGGGCCTCCACAAATGTTTAAGAGGTCTCACCTCTTGGGCCTCCACAAAAATGTTTAAGAGGTCTCACCTCTTGGGCCTCCACAAAATGTTTTAAGAGGTCTCACCTCTTGGGCCTCCACAAAATGTTTAAAGAGGTCTCACCTCTTGGGCCTCCACAAAATTTTAACAGGTCTCACCTCTTGGGCCTCCACAAAATTTTAACAGGTCTCACCTCTTGGGCCTCCACAAAATTTTAACAGGTCTCACCTCTTGGGCCTCCCACAAAATTTTTAAGGTCTCACCTCTTGGGCCTCCACAAAATTTTTTAACAGGTCTCACCTCTTGGGCCTCCACAAAATGTTTAAGAGGTCTCACCTCTTGGGCCTCCACAAAATGTTTAAGAGGTCTCACCTCTTGGGCCTCCACATAATTTTTAACAGGTCTCACCTCTTGGGCCTCCACATAATTTTTAAGAGGTCTCACCTCTTGGGCCTCCACAAAATTTTTTAAGAGGTCTCACCTCTTGGGCCTCCACAAAATTTTAACAGGTCTCACCTCTTGGGCCTCCACAAATTTTTAACAGGGTCTCACCTCTTGGGCCTCCACATAAATTTTTAACAGGTCTCACCTCTTGGGCCTCCACAAAATTTTTAAGAGGTCTCACCTCTTGGGCCTCCACAAAATGTTTAAGAGGTCTCACCTCTTGGGCCTCCACAAAATTTTTATCAGAGGTCTCACCTCTTGGGCCTCCACAAAATTTTAACAGGTCTCACCTCTTGGGCCTCCACAAAATTTTAACAGGTCTCACCTCTTGGGCCTCCACAAAAATTTTTAACAGGTCTCACCTCTTGGGCCTCCACATAATTTTATCAAGGTCTCACCTCTTGGGCCTCCACAAAATTTTTAACAGGTCTCACCTCTTGGGCCTCCACAAAATTTTTAAGAGGTCTCACCTCTTGGGCCTCCACATAATTTTTTAAGAGGTCTCACCTCTTGGGCCTCCACATAATTTTAAAGAGGTCTCACCTCTTGGGCCTCCACAAAATTTTTAAGAGGTCTCACCTCTTGGCCCTCCACAAATTTTTAAGGGTCTCACCTCTTGGGCCTCCACAAAATTTTAAGAGGTCTCACCTCTTGGGCCTCCACAAAATTTTTAAGAGGTCTCACCTCTTGGGCCTCCACATAATTTTTAAGAGGTCTCACCTCTTGGGCCTCCACAAAATTTTAAGAGGTCTCACCTCTTTAGCCTCCACACAATTTTTAAGACGTCTCACCTCTTGGGCCTCCACAAAATTTTCCATGAGCCTCTGGCCAGCCCACGGCCTCTTCCTGCCTTTTGCGGTCCTACGCATCCCTCAACATCCCCACTGCTTTACCTGCTAGACATGACACTGGGCCAGGTCGGGTCACTGACATCTCAAGCGCCAACAATTTGGGCATTTTAAGGCTTCTGCATGTGTTTGAGTTGTTTTTACATTTTAAAGAAGACATGTCTGACCACATCTCACACACACACACAATGACAATTAGGGGTGGGGTCTATTTGCTTTCCCCTTTGCCTATGCCATCTGTGGTTGTCATAGGCAACGTGATTTTAAGGGGTGCAGAATTTTATCTTCTTTTTTGTCTAGTTTGGCTTGGGGTCCATGGCAATGTAGAGGAAAGAAGGTTTCCTTGTATGGTCTCACTTTACAGAGAGGTTAGATTGTCTTTTGGAGTGTATTGTTGAGAGGCTGTGATAGTGGCGTAATAGTGCGACTTGGGCGCGTTATATGCACCCAGACATGCTTCCCCTGCTGTCCCAGTTGCATTCCAGCAGTGTTGGCATCCTTTTCTGAGGTTTCAGGGTGGACTTGGTGACCTCCAAGTGGTCAAATTGAGATTTCCAAGTGGCGAGCATTTTTTTCCCATAGACTTTAATGGGATTCGATATTCGGTCGAATAGTCGAATTTCGCGGTCTATTCGAATCGAATTTCGAACTTTCGAATATTTCACTACTCGCTCATCTCTAATAATAATCATCAGTAACACATATGTATTGTGTCCCCTTTTGACACAAGTAATCAAGAGACCGGAGGTCATTCAAGCTTTGTCCATATGGATTATAATCCACTTGGCATTTGTCAACCTCACAAAACTCAAACTTAAAGGTCGCCACTTGGGTACTTGATGAATTGTACCAGAATGTGACTGTCCCCTTAGTAGCTATTCCCCCATCCCGGGTGATCGCTACCTCTTGTGCCACACATACACAAACAAAACAGATTTTGTAAAGGATAAAGGTATTCTTCATGATAACGGACTGGGAGGGTTCACCTTCTTGCAGTGCGAGGCTTGTATCCAGGTAGGTTTCCCTTCAAGCTTCACTGAAGTCGGGGATACTAGAAGAACTTGGTATGGTCCTTCAAATCTGGGTTCTAGAGAATCTCTGAAGTGTTTTTTCACCAGCACAAAGTCACCTGGTTGTAATTTGTGCGTCTCTTGGTCAGAGTCTGGATCTGGAATAGATGAGAACACTGCAGCATGGGTTATTTTCAATTCATTACATAAACTTACAACATATTTCACAAGATTATCATTCCCTGCACTTAATTGTTGTGGGTGGTACCTCCCCAGCCTGGGTGGGCCTAAGAACAACACTTCATAGGGAGTGAGGCCATTGGTTTGTCTAAGTGTGTTTCTGATAGAATAAAGTGCAATGGGCAAAATGTCAGGCCAGGGGAGAGAAGTTTCTTTACTAGCTTTCAGAATCTTATTCTTCAGAGTAGCGTTCATTCTTTCCACCTTTCCACTTGATTGGGGATGATAAGGATTGTGTAGGCCCAGGTCAGCTCCCACTAGCTTCCAAAGAGCTCTGGTCACGTCCGCAATGAAGGCCAGTCCTTGGTCACTTTCAATAATTTCTGGTATTCCAAATCTACAAACTACTTCAGTCAATAGTTTCTTTACAGTAGTCCTGGCAGTCATATTGCTGACTGGATAAGTTCAGCCATCCTGAAACTGTCCACCACCACTAGAACATATTGTATTTCCGCTCTTGGGTAATTCCATCTGGGTCGATTTGGATCCTCTGAATGGATATAACAGCTTGGCTAAATGTTTCTTCGGTGTTGCTATCATTCCTCCTGGGTTACAAGTGTTGCATATTTCACAACTTCTTGAATAGTTGGTGGTTATTGTAGTAATTCCAGGTGCCAAATATATTTTGTTAATCACATCATTCATTTGGTTCTTTCCTCTGTGAGTAGTATCATAGCCCATGTACTACAACTGGGTACAGTGCCTTAGCTAAGCACAATTTCTGCCTTTCTCCAGGAATCCATCTGTTGTAGTTCAGCTCCCTTTTCTTCCCATTTCCTTTCTTCTGGACTTACTTGAGTTAAACTGTCTTAAAAGTGCACTCCTGGATTCAGCACTCCTTGTTGCTGTGTCTTCTCTTCTTCTTCCTCTTTTTTCTTTCGCCACTCTTGTCAAGATATATATACCGCTCTGCTTTCTCATCGCACCCAAACATCCTCTTGCTTTGGCTGAAAAAGTGCTGCAGCCTTGGCGGCCAAATCCGCTCTGTGATTTCCCTTTGACTCCTCTGTCTCTGTTCTGCTGTGAGCCTTGACCTTCAAAACTGCTACTTGTTTTGGTAGCTCGAGAGTTTGCATCAATGTCTTGACAGCTTTATAGTTCTTGATAGGCGTTCCACTAGCTGTCTGGGAAACCTCACAGGGCCCACTTCAGGCCAAAGTCTTGTGCGATACCGTATGCATAGGCAGTATCTTGTGTAGATGTTAGCAGTCTTTCCTTCCGCAAGTATGCAAGCCTCAGCCAGAGCTTTTAGCTCAGCTTCTTGGGCCGACATGTGTGGAGGTAAGGAAGCAGCCTTCACGGTGTCTTGCAAAGTAACCACAGCAAATCCTGTGTGGAACCGTCCTTGATCATCTGCATATTTCGAGCCATCAGTGAAGAAAACATAATCCGGGTTATCCAGTTTAGTTTCAGAGACAGTAGGAAGATGGGATGTCTCAGCCTCCATTTGTTTGAGGCAATCATGGTCTATGTCATTTCTTTCCCGCGGACCTTCCCCCCTTGCGAGAGGAAGCAGAGTAGCGGGGTTCAGTATGATGCATCTCTTCAGAGTCACATTTTCTGGTAATAAAAGGGAGCATTGTAAACGGATGTTACGTTGCATAGAAAGATGGGGTTGTTGAGATTGTTTGAGGATTGCTTGAAGATCATGAGGAGCCAAAATGGTAACAGGGTGTCCCAGAATGATGTCTTGAGTCTTGTCAAGAAGAGCTTGCGCAGCTATAACAGCCTTGAGTCAAGTGGGTGCAGTCTGTGCAACAGGGTCAAGTTTGCAAGAATAGTATCCAAGAGGTCTCATAGAGTCACCATGTTTCTGAGTCAGCACCCCAGAGGCATGACCAATGTGTTCACAGATGAAGAGATTAAAGGGTTCAGAGTAATTTGGAAGTCCTAATGCTGGCGCTTCCAAAATCAGTTGTTTAAGGTTGTCAAAACAATCCATAGCTTGTGGAGATAGTCTTTTAGTGGCCAGGATCTCTTGGAAAGAGTCATATAGTGGTTGAATGAGGGCAGATGCATTGGGAATCCATTGCCGGCAGTAAGTAATTATTCCCAAAAATCCTTGAAGTTCTTTGAGATTACGCGGGTATGGAATATTGTCAATAGCTTTTTTCCGATCATCAGTGAGATGTTTTGTTCCTTGTGAGATACAATGTCCGAGGAATATAACTTTTATACGACACCATTGGAGTTTGGATTGCGAAACTTTAGAATTGATGTTTGCTAAATGTTGGAGAAGACTGACAGATTCGATTTGACAAAGGTGGAGATTAGGGGCACAAAGGAGAAGATCGTCTACATATTGCAAGAGAGCAATTTCAGGATGTTGTAAAATCCATGGTTGGAGACAAGTTTGCAGAGCTTGGGTAAATTGATTGGGGGAATTCTGAGCGCCCTGGGGCATCCTGGTCCATGTATGTTGAGCTCCTTGATAAGTAAAAGCAAAGAGGTATTGACAGTCCTGATGTAAAGGGATGCTGAAAAAGGCATTACTAAGATCAATTACTGTGAAGTATATAGCATGAGGAGGTATGGTACTGAGGAGGGTGTGAGGATTAGGGACAACGGGTGTCTCCATAATTGTAGCGGAATTCACAGCTCGTAGGTCCTGTACCAGGCGATATTTGGGTGGTTCACCTGGAAAGGATTTTTTCTTCACAGGAAATAAAGGAGTATTTGCGGGGGATACACATGGGATGAGTACTCCTGCCTGTAGAAAGGTTTTGATTTGGTCTTCTAGCGATCGTTCTTGACCTGCTTTTAGAGGATATTGGGGTAATCTCTGTGCCGATGCTCCTTATTTTAAGAAAACTTGTATAGGTGTAACTGGTAAGAGGCCGATGTCATCTGGTCCTGAGGACCATAAAGTGTTTGGAATTTGAGACAGAAATTCTGATGGGATGGATCCTTCAGGATTAGACACAAGAAAAGCAGGGATTGCTTGAAGGATGCATGTCAATTTGGGTGCAGGTTTAGTTTCAAAATCCAAATACATGCCAGAAGAATCATATCTTATTGTAGCATTCATTTTCTGGAGAAGGTCTGCTCCCAATAGATTAGTAGGACAGGTTGGGGAGACGAGGAGTCTAGACATCAGGCCATGTAAGCCAACTGGTACTGGATATGTCAGACGGGTCTCTGTAGGATTTCCATCCACTCCTACACATGAAATGAAATCAGGAGAGAGTATGACATCTGGTGGAAGAGCTTCTGATTTCAAAACTGATCTGGCTGCACCTGTGTCCACTAGGAAAGGAAGTTCATGACCATTGATTGGGAGATTTACAGTTAGAACGGGCCCAGAATGACCTAAAACATTACATGGAGTAGCATTGATAAAAATAGTAGACACAGGCTTGCCAAAATCCTATGGATGATTGGGGTTGAACCCAGCTTGTGAGGGTTCTTGCTGATAGGCGTTTGGAGAGTACTCTTGAATTTGAGGATTAAGTATTGAATTTTGTGGTCCCGTTTGTGGTCCATAGAAAGGGTTATTTACATGGGTCTGTTGAGGTCTCTCGTGTGGGAGTGGGAAGTAACTTTTACAATAAAAACAGACTCTGGTCTCCATTCTTTGTTTATTCGGAAACCAAGTTTGAGGATGTGCAAAAGTTTGCAGTTGATATCCAGATTGTGGGACCATTTGCATAGATTGGGGATAAACTTGCATCGGTTGGTTATATAAAATTGGTTGAGGTGATGTCTTTGGTGGATCTTCAGAGATTTCTTGGAGGACGGCCAGTTTGGTTCCAGACTTTTTTGTAGGTTGTTCTTCAGTTTCTCTGGCAGTTAATAAATTACCTTGAGCTTTAGCAATTTGGAGGATCTGGGTGCTGGGCAAATCCACATATTCTGGCCTTGTAGTTTCAAAATATTGGCAGATGGGTTTTAGTAAACCTTTTACAAAGGAAGTAGCAAAGAGAATTTGATGGCTCTTGGTATTCATATCAAATCCTTGATCTTGGAATAGAGTTAGCATTCAATTGTAATATTTCTCCACAGTTTCAGATTTTTCCTGAGCAGAGTCGAAAATGTTGATTGAAGATGTTGCTAGACGGTCCTTCACCCAAGCTTCAAGACGTCGGCAGAATTCTTCTCCTGGGGAATATGAATGGATATCATCTATATTTTCTTTGTGTAACGTTGTCTTGATGATTGGCCAGAAAGTGTGTCCAGCCTTTATACTGGCAACATTATAGAGGTCTTTCCAATTTGCTGAATATGTCCTTTGTATTTGATCCAGGCTGCAAAAAAAAGGCATAGGGTTTCTGTCCGGATCTGGCAACTGAATTATTAGGTTATGTACTTCAGAGTGGGTAAATGGGACATAAATTGGTGGGTTTATGGTAGTAGTAGTAGATTGTTGTGGTTGTTGCAACAACGGGAGTGTGGGTGGCGGCAATACCGGTTCCTGATCTTTATGTGAAGTTTGTGCGGGTCCAGGTTCTGATTGTGGTGGTGGCGGTGGTGGTGGCGGTAATTCGATGAGTGGAGTGAGCTGTTGACTTGTGTGATGTTGATCCAGGAAACGTTGAGGAACTCTTGAATCAGAAAGAATTTTGGGTCGATTAATTCCTGCCAGACTTCTTGTTAAAGAAATTTAGTTAGTTGGTGAACACAATTGTGCTAGGGTTGTGTATTTCATTATCAAGTGGTCTCCAACCTCCTTATATCCATATCTCTTATATCTTATAATCTCTAATCTCCATTAGATGTCATGTATGCTTAAAAATAAAAATGACTCATAATCACTTGATATGTCTATAGGAAAGCGGAACTTAGCAGAAGTTAATATATGCATATGGAATTTTCCAGATAGATGAAGTAATGTGTATCCCATTGGCTGCCATTATCATTCTTTTGATTTGTTGTTTAATGTATACTTGTATGATTGTGATTGGATATATTAAAATTGATGACAAAGGGGGGTGTGATTACACCAACATGTACTTCTAATAAAATTAGCTCTCTGGGTGTAACCAGGAGGGATCTGCATGATCAGCAAAGAGACTGGACATGCATTTCTTGTGCTATGGCCGCACCCTCTTACCATGAAGGGGGAAATTTAACATAATTTGAACACCACAGACAACTGAGTATTAAGTCTAATTTTGGACTTATCCTAAATTGCAATGACATGTGGTGCCGAAACGGGAAAAATCCATCAGATATCCAAGGGAACGATTGTGGAAGAGCTTTGGTCATTATGGCAACTGGGAACTGCACCTTCAAATACACAGGTAAGATATTTTTCTTACTTTGTGCCTTCCTACTTGTTATGACCACTGTTCGAGTATTGTCCTTTTCGGAATCTTTGGGATTTTAAAAGAACACCTCCTTGTCTGTGGTAGAGTGAATGGAGATGGTGTGCCTGAAACCTAGGTGTATGAGAGTGATAGAGATTGCCTGTGTTTTATAATATGCCGTGATAGAAATTAAGGAACTGGGAAAAAGAGGAAGTTAGAATATCAAGAAAGAGATTTCAATGCTAAGTATTTAAGGTGCCCACCTCTCTATGAGGTCCACAGGGATCCTGTAAGCCGACCTGTATCTTTGCTTTGTGCATCATGTGAGCAGGTTGGTGCCCAGTTAGTTACGCTGTGCGTGGTTTGAGCAACTGGGGCTGGTTAGTTACGCTTTGCGTGGTTTAAGCAACCAGCGGTACGTGAATCATCGGGCTCACGTGTAGTGTAGTGGGACACAAAAGGTGTGTGTCCGGTTGGAGAAGGGACGGATCCACTCTTCTCCAAGTGGATCAGGCAGTCAAAGGCTCTGAAAAATGGGTGCTCCTCTGGGAGAGAGGTGACTGCAGTGGATATCATGGAGAGGCAGAAGAGGAGGAGGGGCAGTGAGAGATATAAGCAGAATATTCAAAAGAGCAGGCATGTCAAGAGATGAGAAATCTGGAAATCTAGATGGTTGAAATCTGGAAGGTTCCACAGTGAGAGAAGCAGCACATTCGTTGAAGGTTAGGCAGGTGAAGAAGGTAAGAGCAGGTGAGAAGGTGAAAGAGGCTGGGAGCAGTGGTTTTCAAAGGTGGCATAAAGAGAAAGATGAAGAAAGAATTGGGAAGGGAACACATATATGTATGTATATATGTTTTTACTTTTAAAAAAGCAAAGGAAAGAGTTAAACATGAGTGGAGTGGTAAAAAGGGGAAGTACTGGCTGCTGCTTTGAGAGGGACTTAAACGGCATTTTCTTTGTCTTCCGTCTCTTGTGGGGTCCCCGATAGTCATAAATGTATCATTTCTGTAGAAGAGGAGGATGAACCGCGAAGAATCAGATTCCTATCAGAATCTGATTATTTGATAACATAGAATTGCAGTAGTTCCCATTTCAGATATTGTTTTGGCAGATGTGGTATTGTATACTGGTAGTGGTAGTATTTGAAAGAAGATGTGTCAGTATATACTGCTGCTATTAGTGATTAGTAAAAAAAAAAAAAAAACTATCTTTAAAGGAAAAAAAAAATTAAGTGTTTATTAAGTTTAAAGTTTCAAAACTTTTGATTTGCTTGAGTATGCTTGGCTTCTTTCCCAGACTTTGCGGTTTATGAAAAAAGAGGAAGTATGGAATATATTGTCTGTTTCTTTTGAAAGTAGATTTTCTATAAGAATTTAGAATTTAAAGTTAAGGTATCGATAATAATATCCAGGAAAGGAAAATATTAGAATTGAGTCAAAAAGAAAATCCACGTGGTAAAAGATGAGCTCATTCTTACATTTGATATTATGTGCACATTATTTTTCATTTTGTTTGTTTGCAAACTAAAGATTTTGTGAGTTTTATTTTATAGCCCGAATTAATGGACGTCAAGGAAGCCTGTTGTTTTTCCCAAATGTTTAATTTGGTGGGGATTGTGCCTAATCTGTTTTTTAGGAGTGAAGAAAAAGACCAAGAAATCCTAATATATTCGGCAGATCTGCATAAAATATAATTTTCATTGATTCTATGCTGAAAACTTTTCATGGAGTCATGCATATATTTTTTTGAGTTTTTATTGGAGCTCCAATGCATACTGTATTTGTTTGTGTGTGAAGTGTGTGATGGGCCCGTGTCTGTCTTTGTTCGTAATCATTATATGTTGCATGTTAAACATCTAGCTAGAAATGATCAAAAAGGAGAAGTTACATTTTGCCAAACGACAAAGGATGTGGTGACAGTGACGTAGAATTATATTATACAGAGACAGCCTCTTGTGTTCCTCTCTAAAACACGTATAGTGTGATATGTCACTAGAGTTAGAGAAAGAGAAAAAAATGAAATTGGTTCATTTAATTTTAACAAGTCGCATAAGCGTGCAAGTGGAAAAAACTAAGACAATAAGATTGGTTTGTTAAAAAAAAAATATGTTATTAATATGTGGTATTCAGACAAGTGTGTTTATAAGAGGTCTGCAAGCAAAATCATCAAATAAGTATAATAATATGTGGTTAAATCAAATGGAATGTCTGAAGTAACTGTGTCACCAAGTATTTCATCTGTCAGTGAAAACTAGATGATAGATAAGGTTTTCCGATCGGTTTTTATTTTCTGATTATTTTGTTTTATTTTCTGAACATGATGGGAGCATTTGATTTGTTTGGAAAAAAAGTAACAGCATTTGAAAAGTATTAAGAGAATTGTTTTATGACAGTTACGTGGGCCATGAACATAGAGACCTGGAGGAGATAAAGCACTTTGAGCATCTTGAGTCTACAGAAGATTTTCTGCAGTTTGATAAGAGGTTGAGTTACCAGACTACATAAAGGTTTAGATGTCATATAAACTACGGAGCAAGTACATTCAGATCTGATTTGTTTATGATGACTTTGTCAAATATTGAGTTTTCTCTCATAGATGGTATAGATGGATCACACAGAAAACAGGATATGCTGTCAGTGCCTAAACTGATGTTGTCACCTAAATACCACTCCCTTCTGTAATGTGAGTACAGGAGGTAGAGCTGAAGGCGCTCACTGAGGCTGGTAAGATGGTTGTGGTCAGATAACTAACATTTATATAGATTTCATATATGCCTTTGGTATCTTCCATGATTATGGTCTGATTTGGGGGAGCAGAGGTTTTGTTGGATCCATGGGAAACCCATGAAGAATACTGAGTGTGTGAGAGTTGTTTTATGCCCTGATGCTGTCCAGAAAAAAAAAAGAAAAAAGAAAAAACACAACAAGTTGGGAGATTAAACTGCTATAAGTGTAGACCTCCAGCCAATACCTGAAGCCAACCTAAGGTTTACGTGACTTGGCCAACCCAGGCCCAGAAGACCTCTAAAGTAAGAGCAAGGAGTGATAACAAGCTCTGGAGGGTATGTAAAATGGTGCCTTCTCAAGTGCACTCTGCCCGTTGATGATGAATTCAGCACATGGGTTGATGTATGTGTCAGGAGGAGAGATGGTGGGAATTCCAGGGGTCCAGCAGCGCTGCCACCAGGTTTGTCCAAGGTTACATGATGTGTGCCTGTAATAATGTTGGAAGAACTTTGAGAGTTCCAGAAAGGCGTATGCCTAGGCCATCTTGCCTAGTTCAGAGATTGCAGATGGACTGCATTAAGTTTCCAAAGGTGGGGCAGCATGAATATGTCCTTGTCTATGTTGATTTATTTTTCAGGAAACACCTGTACTGTAGTAAAAGCAACAGTAAAAGAAGATACTGGCTGAGGTAGTAAGTAGAGGAATACTGGATGTAGAACAAGCCTTTTGACACTTTTTGTCTTTCCTAAAGTGGTAAGAGCCCTTACAGGTCAGCTCTGACTGTTGAACATAAACATGTGTGTGATTCCTTTTCAGATCTGAACTACCTAGTTCATATAAAGGAAAAGTTTGGATCCCAGATTTGATAGTCCCTATTGAGTGCTGTGTTCACCATTCCAACATTGGTGAAGCCAAACATATTTACATTGACAATATACTTAATGCTTATGAAGATTGCCAAATAATGAGAGATTATAGAATTAGCAAATAATCCACACAGTGAGAGGAAAGGTGGTGTGGACTCACTTGGATATTGTTTAATCAGGATTGGATTATTGAGTAAAGTCTGAGTATTACATCTTTGCCCCACTATGTTCATTATGTTCTAATTTGTGTCCTAACTTCACTAACAAAGGTTTAAACAGATTTAACAAAAACTGGCTGGTCTATAACATACTGAAAGAATAGGAACCCACTTGGCAAGTATCAAGCAATCGAAAAATGATGATGTGTATGTGGTATGTGAAACGGATGCATATAGATGGCTGCCACCTCACCGCTCAGTGGTCTGTGCCTTAGCTAATCATCCCTGAGTTTGAAGGAAAAAGAAAAGAGGTCCTTTATAGGTTCCATTACCGGAGCAGATTTTATTGAGAAAGAGAAAAAGATCATACTATGCACATGCCATGATAAGGATGGTATGGTTTGGGTGGCTGCTGAAGTGGAGTATACTAAGAGGTTAAGGGAGATTTATAGAGCCACTAGTTCTAAGAAAGAATTGGCCATTGACTAGACTGATTTGCTGTGTTGACTGAACCCAATTGACTGATTTAGTTAAGTAAAATAATAGGTTGATACTAAATTTGTTGTTTCTGATTAAATTGTCAGTAAGGTCAGAAAGAAGATATTATCATCATCATCTGACTGTAATAATAATAACCTGTATACTGAATGTGAATCATGGAGAATCTACAAAAGAGGAATATACATATATACATCAATCCAGCCTGCGAATGCTAAACCTGACGATTCAGATGAGAACTGAGACATCCTAGACATGACAACTTTGAACTCTGATGATTATTGGACATTTGCCTCACTTCTGATTGTGCCCCTGTGCTGTGCAGGGAATAACTTGGAATAACGTAAAGGAAAGTGAAAGTGCAGGAAAAAAAAGTGCTGAGTGTCCAGTGGAGTCTACCATAGATGATGAATGGCTTATCAGCCCTGATCTGGGGAATCCAGTCAGAATGTAGTCATTGGGGGAATCCTCTGGATACTTAAGCAGGCTGTGTACAAGAGGATGAAGAAACTTATTTACTTGTGTCTCCTTCTCCATCCCATGAACAAGAATGAACAGATATAGGATCTGCATTGATGATATAGGGTCTGTCCTGATCGATACACCTCAGATTAATGGTTGGCCCATAGGCCCTGGTTTGAACTGAATATAGTCAATTGGGAGATTCTCTTTAGATTATTAACAAATTATGTTCAAGAGGAGGAAAAATGTTAAAGAAATTTAGTTAGTTGGTGAACACAATTGTGCTAGGGTTGTATATTTCATTATCAAGTGGTCTCCAACCTCCTTATATCTATATCTCTTATATCTTATAATCTCTAATCTCCATTAGATGTCATGTATGCTTAAAAATAAAAATGACTCATAATCACTTGATATGTCTATAGGAAAGCGGAACTTAGCAGAAGTTAATATATGCATATGGAATTTCCCAGATAGATGAAGTAATGTGTATCCCATTGGCTGCCATTATCATTCTTTTGATTTGTTGTTTAATGTATACTTGTATGATTGTGATTGGATATATTAAAATTGATGACAAAGGGGGGTGTGATTACACCAACATGTACTTCTAATAAAATTAGCTCTCTGGGTGTAACCAGGAGAGATCTGCATGATCAGCAATGAGACTGGACGTGCATTTCTTGTGCTGTGGCCACACCCTCTTACCATGAAGGGGGAAATTTAACATAATTTGAACACCACAGACAACTGAGTATTAAGTCTAATTTGGGACTTATCCTAAATTGCAATGACACTTCTTTTAACCAATCAGCAGTATAGAGGTCTTGCACTATAATCCGTATCTCATGCAGTGTCGGGACAGGTGAATGTTCGAGTATTGCAGTAAGAATAGAGTGAATGCATGGGTATATTGGGAAACCAAATATACCAGCGGAGATAAGAGGAATAGCCAATGAATGGTATTTGTGTTCTTGAGTAACTTCGAGTATGTTATGTATAGTTTGTTTTAGTAAACGTACGCAATCTTCATGATGTTCTTTGTGGTATGTCGGTCCTACTGCATGAATAATATAGCGACAGTTCAAATTACCTGCGGAGGTAATTACTACTCCAGATACTGGAAGTTGAGCACCCCCAGCACGTCCTATAATTTTGTCACATTCCATTTGAATGCGATCGCCACCTTGAGTTACAACTTGTTGGGCTATCCCACCAATATGTCTAAGATATGGGTTTGTAGGATTTACTATTGCCACTGTTGATTGTTGTACAAGATCTCCTACAGCTATGATGAGGGGAGTTTCAATGTTCCAGATTGAAGTGGTCAAAACAGGTGTGTTGAACTGAACTTTAGGCTGTTTTGAGGTTTTCCTTGAAGTTATGTGTTTCATCCTAGATCGCGGTGTGATAGTCTTGTAAGAGCTAGGAGTCCTAGTATCTTCTTCATCACTTCCCACTGTGTTCCATCCCTGTTCATAATCTTCTGTCTCATGTCTTATTTGTCCAGATTGTGGTGTTCCTTTATAATAGGGAGTAGTGGGGAGAGGATCAAAATCCATCAAATTAATTTCCTGATCATCTTGTTGTTCTTCTGATTGTAGTTCTTCCTTTGAAACTTATTCTTCCCCTGAAACTTCAATTTGTGGATCTTCAGGGCGTATCATCATAATTGGAGATACATCAGAAGTAGGTATATAATAGGCCCCTGAGGAAGTAAGCAAGGGGTGTAATGGCTGTGAAGCATTGGGTCTTGGTTGTAATATAATCTGAGGCACAGTGACTTTAACATGAGGTCTTCTGTTAACAACAGCAGCAACATGGGTAGAATGTGAAGTACCTGTATGCTTAGGTGTAGTGAGATGATCACTAGATAGATTGGGTACATTAAAATGGATACCCGTGGGGGGAGGTACCATGAGAGATTTACTGGAATTGGGTGTAGTAAAATGACTGCCAGTAACAGGGAGTGTAGGTGTATCAAAATGGCCACCAGGGGATTGTTCAAGGGTTGGTGCAGAAGGGGAAGTGTCATTCGAAATTGCATTTGAAGATATACACGGTGGGGCAGGGTCTGGGTGTCCCTTACCACAATCTACACAGTATTCAGCTGAGGGCGGGTTTTGTTGACCACAATTGGGACATTCCCAGCATTTGGGACCATCGCCATTATAGGGCGGTGGTGGGTCTTTCATAATACAATACATATACGCAGTTGTATTCCCTTTCTTATCTTTACATTCAACTTCCACAAAATGTTCTTTAGCAATCTCACAAGCTGTTCGATGCCAAGCCTGAGCAGCGAGGAGCAAACCATGATCTTGCAACATTCCTCTGTGCTCTTTCAATGCTTTAGTCCACATATGAACTTGCAATCTGCCTTATGCATATTACATATTTTCATTAATTTCTTCACATCATTAACATGACTTTTCCCCTCTCTGTTCGTTACAAGCTGTATTGGACTTTCATATTGTTCACACGGGGTCCTGGACCCGAGAGCAGCTTGTAACTTTTTCATACTTATGTTTATTTATTTCTTATCAGATTCTCTCAGTTTGCACATGTGACTAGTTCCCTATTTCGTGCTCTTGAGTAATAGAGAGCACACGACTGTACTGAGACTGGTCTTTCCCTCTGGGGTTAAGCGAAGGCTAGCCCTTCTCTCCCCCCATGCTTAGCTAGGGAGAAAACTTATGAACCAGCTGTGGCCTCCACCTGGAGTGTCACTAACTGTAATCTCAGGTGTCACCCACAGCCCTATAAAAATAATAAGACAGGTCAGGGCTCTAACTTCCGGATTTGAATTGGGATTACCCTTAGTAATCCCTAGACGGAAAGGGGAATTGGGAATCTGGGGAAAGGGGTTTTGGTATCTAAACCAGTCTGAAATCCACACATGTTATCTAAAAGTGCAGCCGTTTTTCCTTACTCTAACACAGAACTGATCTTTTCCCTGCTGTCAAGGAGGCTAAATCCTTATATCAATGACCTGACAGGGCGTATCCAGCAACATGGCTCATTGCCTGGACTCTTGGCAGGGAGTAATCAGCTTCGTGGCTCATTCCCTGGACTCTTGGCAGGGAGTAATCAGCTTCGTGGCTCCTTCCCTGGACTCTTGGCAGGGAGTAATCAAAGCACTCTTACTCTAAATAATCTATCCCCCCTATTATCAGTTCTGTAGACCCCAAGAAATAGAATACAAAGAGAGAAATTGCAGAGTAACTTATCTTATCTAATCTAGTCACCACGTGCACCTGAGCCACCAACCAGAAACAATCAATTGGAAACGACAAACAGAGTCACAACATAAGTCACAGATTCATATATATATATAAAAAACAGTGAACTTACCGTTTGTCAATGGAGTTGATCAGGCTCCAGATCGGACAGCCCAGAACAATTCAGCGGGTAGTTGGGCGTCGGCCCCCCAGGGGTCGCGAAGCCCCAAATGAGAATCGCTTCCAGTCACGGCACCACTGTTAAGGGAATTACTTTTTTATCCCTTACTTCAATTGATTGTCTCTATCCAAATTAGATTTGAGTGTATGTGTCGACGCTAAGAACTCCACACCACACAGAATGTTGCTGGTTTGAAATCCTATACACTTAACTTTATTTTCAGGAAGCACTGTCTCATTTTAATTCTCTGATTTAGGAGTGATTTAGGAGTGGTTATCAAATCACATGTATCTCCATACCATATTATAATTGGATGTCCAGAGTATATAACCTTTTTTGGACATGGAGCATAAATTTATGAAATCACAAAACAGGATATATGTATACAATAGGTTTCTTTTGCATCTGCGCAGTCTTATTCAGGCGTTGGCTGACTAATATTCTCTTCGTCATTCAAAACAGGAACTAGGTGCTTCTGTCTGAAGGCTTATCTTGCGTAAGCTGTTCCAAGCTATCTGGATAAGATGATTGTTAAATGCATAACATAAGATGTAACAGATAAGATGTAACAGATTTATGTTTTTTCTTATTGCTCACCTTCACAATACAAAGTTCTGTATTAGGTCAGTTAGATGTAAATAATAGAATTGGCACATTTGACGAATTAAAACAACTCTAAAGCAGAATCTTGCAGCATCTTGCAAGAATCTGGTCAAGAATCAAAGTATAAAAGAAGAAGAAGCTCTATCTACAACTTGATGACTAAAGTAATACTAAAGTGAGTCACATAACACCATGCAACAGAGATCTCAAACTGGTGTTTTTCTGTAGAGGAGTGGCAATATTCACTAACGATCACTTGAAGGGATTTTCTAGCGTTACACCACTTTTGACTTTGGCCTAGGGCCATGTTACATCTAAAGTAAGAAATACACCCACTGGCTCTCCACCACTTCTAGTGCATAGGCTGTTCCTTCAGGAACCTAGACGGTGATCCTTCAGGAACCTAGACTGTAAATTTCCAGATGGGGTCACATATACTGCTGCAGCTATTCACCGGCCTCAATAGTGAAATGTCTCTAAGCAGCACATCATTGCTAAGTCACATGACATGCTGCTTGGTGATGCCCCACTTCTGATTCCAGTAAATGGTTGCATCAATGCATGTAATCTTGTCTGGAAGTTTATAGGCCAGGAACCAGACATATCACTGAATGGAACCTCGATCCTGGAACTGAGAGGCAGGAGTAGGTGAGTGCATTTATTGCTTTAGGTGGCTAGTTTAGTGCTCTTACTAGTGCTGACATGGTGACAAAGCTGAGACCCCAGCTGTTACATACAGCCAGGGGTCTCAGCTAGCTGGCCCAAGACCAATGAGGGAGGTCCCGGCCCAGCGATCGCTCTGATTGGCTAGTCTATACAGACTAGCCAATCAGGCGATTCTAATGCCGTGTGAAAAGATCTGGTCCCCGCAGTCTCACACTGCAGGGATCAGATCCTCCTAAAAGTCTTAATGAGATGCCACCCCAGAGACCCCCCCCCCTCGTTATTTATTTCAACTCCCCCCCATTTCAGAAAGGACAGCTGACAACCCCACGCTAACCCTTCCGCAATCAGGATGACAGAGCGTCTCAAGAAGAGTGTCAGTGTGCTGGCACCGATGTCAGCCGTTTAACCCCTTCCATGCCGCGGTCAGCTGTATGGAAGGGGTTAACAGGGAGGGAGCTCCCTCTCCCATTGGGTTGCTGCTGTGCCATGGCAGCGACCTGATGCTTGACTGGATCACAGAGGGAGGGAGCTCCCTCCCTCCTCTCTCGGGATGCTGCACTGCTCTGGCAGTGTCCCGATGGTTACCATGGCAACCGGACGCCTTCACAGGAGTCCAGCTTGCTATGGTATATCTAAGCCTGATCAGGCTCTTGCTTACTCTGAATGAAAATACACTGCAGTACACTATACAGTGTACTGCAGTGTATTATAGATGCCTCAGACCCACTGTATCTTCAAGAACCAAGTGGGTCTGGGTCAAAAAGAAAGTGAAAAAAACTATATCCGCACATTTATAATTCATAAAAAAATAAAAATAAAATACACTACACATGTTTGGTATTGTCGCGTCTGTAATGACCCAATCTATAAAACGATCATGTTAGTTTCCCCACACGGTGAACTCCATAAAAAAACAAAAAAGAGAAAACCTATAATGGAATTGGAATTTTGCTCACCTAACTTCCCAAAAAAAAGTATTAAAATTGATCAAAAAAGTGGTATGTACTGCAAAACAGTACCAATCAAAACGTCACCTCATCCCGCAAAAAAATGAGCCCCTACATGAGACAATCACCCAAAAAATGAAATAAAATATGGCTTTCAGAAAATGGAGACACACTTTTTGTGATATAAGGTGACCAAAAAATGGCTTTTCTGGCACAGTTTTTGTTTAAATTTTTAGGGCATTTACCTTTTGGGGAAAGAGTGTGATATTTTTATAGAGCAGTGATACCTAATATGTCTATTTTTTATTTATTTATTTATAAATAAATAAATACATAAATAAAAGCATTTTAGAAAAAAAAAACTTATAATACCAAGCGATCAAAAAGTCATAGGTACCTCAAAAAAAGTACCAATCAAACCGTCATCTCATCCCGCAAAAAATGAGCCCCTACCTGAGACAAACGCCCAATAAATAAATAAAACTATGGCTCTCAGAATATGGAGACACTAAAACAAGATTTTTTTTGTGTATCAAAAATGCTTTTATTGTGTTAAAGTGAAATTAATTTAAAAAAGTATACATGTTAGGTATCGCCACGTCAATAACAACTGGCTCTATAAAAATATAACATGACCTAACCCCTCAGGTGAACACTGTAAAAAAATAAAATAAAAACTGC
This sequence comes from Rhinella marina, assembly GCA_900303285.1. Classification (NCBI taxonomy): domain Eukaryota; kingdom Metazoa; phylum Chordata; class Amphibia; order Anura; family Bufonidae; genus Rhinella; species Rhinella marina. Next base: position 20,051 of record ONZH01009687.1, read on the forward strand.
CAAAAAAACATTTTTTGTCAGCTTACATCACAAAAAGTGTAATACCAAGCGATCAAAAAATCATATGTAACCCAAAATAGTACCAAAAAAACTGTTACCTCATCCCGCAAAAAATAAGACCCTACCCAAGACAATTGCCCATAAAATTTAAAAAAAATATGGCTTTCAGAAAATGGAGACACAAAAACATGATTTTTTTTCCCAAAAATGCTTTATTATGTAAAACTGAAACAAACAAAGAAAGTAGGCTTATTTGATATCATCGCGTCCGTAACAACCTGCTCTATAAAAATAGCACATGATCTAACCTGTCAGATGAACACTGTAAAAAAACAAAAAATAAAAACTGTCCCAGAACAGCCATTTTTGGTTACCTTGCCTAACAAAAAGCGTAATATAAAGTGATCAAAATCATATGTAACTCAAAATAGTATCATTAAAACTGTCACCTTATCCCTTAGTTTCCAAAATAAAACACTGATGCCGGCACATTAACCCTTCATGTGCCGTGGTCAGTGCTGACCACGGCACATGTGGTGTGCGGGAGTTCAGGATGGCGAGCGAGGGGGCCATCGGGCCTTCCTTAGGCATCGTGGCTGCTATCCCTGCGTGCCTGTGCGATCCTGCCCCCTGGATCGCACAGGAAGCAGGCTGTAAGTGTATTACATTGAGTAATACACTTACAGCCAATGCATTACAATACAAAAGTATTGTACTGCATTGTAAAGGGCATCAGACCCCCAAAAGTTAAATAAAGTAAAAAAAAAGTTAAAAAATAAAGTTTCCTAAAAAAAAATAATAATAAAAGTTTCAAGTAAAAAAAAACACGCCATTTTCCAAAAAAAAGCTAAAAAAAAATTGTAAGAAAAAGGTAAAAAAAGAAAGATAAACATATTAGGTATTGCCGCGTCCGTATCGATCGGCTCTATAAAAATATCATGTCATCCACCCCGCCAGGTGAACATGGTAAAAAAACAAAAAAAACCCTGCCAAAACAGACATTTTTTGGTCACCTTCCCTTACAAAAAGTGTAATAGCAGGCGATCAAAAAGGCGTATTTATCCCAAAATGGTACCAATCAAACCGTCATCTTGTCCCGCAAAAATGATACCCTACCTGAGACAATCGCCCGAAAAATAAAAAAAAATATGGCTCTCTGAAAATGGCAACACAAAAAAAAATATTTTATTCTGTTCAAAAATAAATCTAATGTGTAAAACTTTCCAAAAATTAAAAAGTTAGACATATTGGGTATCACCGTGTCCGTAACAGCCTGCTCTATAAAAATATTACATGAGATGGCCCCCCAGGCGAATGCTGTAAATTTTTTTTAAAAAAAACTATGCCATAACAGCCATTTTTTTTCACCTTGCCTCACAAAAAGTGTAATACCACACAATCAAAAAGGCGTATGTACCCCAAAATGGTACCAATCAAACCGTTATCTCGTCCCGCAAAAAATGAGCCCCCACATAAGACAATAACTCAAAAAAATTAAAATCAATGGCTCCCGCAAACCAATCCATCAAAATCTGTGTTGTAAAATCCATATGGCACTCCTTCTGTTCTGAGTCCTGCCATGTGCCCCCACAGCAGTTTACCACCACATATGGGGTGTTGCCATATTCAGGAGAAAATGGGTAACAAATTATGGGGTGCTTTTCTCCTGTTACCCCTTGTGAAAATGAAAAATTTGGGGCTAAAGCAACATTTTATTGGAAGAAATGAAACTGTTCATTTTCACAGCCAAGTGTTTCCAAATTCAGTAAAACGCTTAGGGGGTCAAAGTGGCCAGTACCCCCCTTAATATATTCTTTGAAGGGTGTAGTTTCCAAAATGGGGTCACATTTTGGAAACTACAATTTTTATAAAATTGTGCCTAAAAACCATTCTAGCAAAATCTGCCTCCAAAATCCGTATAGCGCTCCTTTCCTTCTGACCACTGCCACAAACCCATAGAGATGTTTACCACCACATATAGGGCATTTCTGTAAACTGCAGAATCAGAGTAATGTATATTGAGGTTTAGTTTGCTGTTAACCCTTGCTGTTTTGCAAGAAAAAAATTATTAACATGAATAATCTACCAAAAAGTGAAATTTTGAAATTTCACCTCCATTTTCCATTAATTCTTGTGGAACACCTCAAGGGTTAACAAAGTTTGTAACAGCAGTTTTTTATAATTTGAGGGGTGTAGTTTCTAAAATGTGGTCATTTATGGGTGGTTTCCATTACATAAGCCACTCAAAATCACTTTATATCTGAATTGGTGCTTAAAAAAATGGTTTTGGAAATTTTGTTGAAAATTTGAAAAATGGCTTCTAAACTTCTAAGCCCTCTAACGTCCTAAAAAAGTAAAATGACATTTATAAAATGATGCCAACACAAAGTAGACATATGGGGAATGTAAAATAATAACTATTTTTGGAGGTAGTACTATGTATTTTGAAAGTACAGAAATTGAAATTTTGAAATTTGCTAATTTTTCAAAATTTTTGCTAAAATTGGTATTTTTTTATAAATAAAAATGAAATATTTTGCCACAAATTTACTACCATCGTGAAGCACAATATGTGACGAGTAAACAATCTTAGAATGGCCTGGATAAGTAAAAGCGTTCCAAAGTTATTACCACATAAAGTGACACATGTCAGATTTGCAAAAAACGGCCTGGGATTTGAGGTGAAAAGTGGCCCGGTACTGAAAGGGTTAAAGGGGTATTCCCATCTCACAAATGTAGTTTGTATAGTTAGATATAGCCATACCAGTATTATTACTAATAGAAGGTATTTATATAAAATGTACCGTTTAGAAGATTTGCCTATTTGTATATCCATTGTCCCACACACATCAGTCAGACCGTTGCCCCTGGTTACGACCACCGTGGCCATGTAGTAGTGGTGGCCGGCTTGCTCCTTTTGAAACCCGCTCTGAGGTAACTGCTGTATTGTGACCGCACATTGCATGAGCATGTGGAGACACGTCTTAGGGTACTTTCATATCTGCATTGTGGACGCTACCAGTCTTAAACACAATGGTCAGGATCCGTCCAAAACGCAGACTTTATAAACACATCCTGCTCCATAGAGAAGAATTGATCTTGGAACAGGATCCGTTTCTCTGCGTTTTGAAAGTGCAGACAAAAATGCTACAACCCTAAGATGTGTCTCCACATGATCATGAAATGTGCGTTCACAATACAGCAGTTACCTCAGAGCGGGTTTGAACAAGAGCAAGCCGGCCACCACTACTACATGGCTGCGGTGGTCGTAACTAGGGGCAACGGCCTGACTAATGTGTGTGGGACAATGCCTATGCAAATAGGCAAATCTTCTAAACGGTACATTTTATATAAATACATCCTATTAGTAATAATATTGGTATGGCTATATCTAACTATACAAACTACCTTTGTAAGATGGGAATACCCCTTTAAGGCAATTAAATATATAATTTAATCTTGCGCTGTCCTTGTATCTCGATCCACAAATCCCCACGTCCATGTTTCAGCATAAGTTATAAGCTACACGGGTTGGTTTGTGACCCAATATAATCCCGTTAGCGGATCAGGCTTATATCTAACAAGGAACTGGTGGAGTCTACTGGGCTGGCAGGGCTCTGTTTTGCTGGGGCAGTGAAAATGCTCACTCAGCTTGTCAGGGTTGTGAGTGACTGTTGTGCCATGCCGTGTGTTGCAGCGTGGGCCTCCCTCTTTCACTCCCCATGCCTCCTTGTGCTCATGCCCTTTGAATCCAGAGGGGAAAAAAAGCAGTCTGGTTTGAGAGTTGCACTTATACAAGCAGAAAAAACAACGCACGTTTGCGTGTTTTATTTTAAGTGCGTGTTTGAATTAAGTGTGCAACTTAAGATCAGGGACTTTAAAGAGGGGAGTACAGTAAGTCGGTTTCACATCTCTGTATTGTATTGTTTTCTCTTTTTTTTTTTTGCATAATCCCCATTTAGTATGTGTTCCATTATCAACAGCGCAGTCCAGTGTACATCTTGCCTAATGTATGCAGTCCTGGAACAGCCGTTTAAGGGTGCATATCTTTGTTAAAAATGTGAGCAAATTGCTAGTTTGGAATCGCACATTGTGTATCTAACTGGGCGAATTTCAACACTGAGAAGAGCTGACAATTTGGAAAAGAGTTTGCTGCTCATTGAGCAAGCACTCTATGGGGTAGATATGGGGGAGGGTGATAGTGAGGAGGCTCAGGAAAGTGAGGTAGGTAAGCTGAGTAACAGTTAGAAAGCGGGAAAAAGTGCCAGGGAGGCTAGCCCTGATCTGACACACCCCAACAAGTTTGCAAGTTTGGCAGATGAGGGGGATGTAAGTACAGGAAGAGCACTGCTGTGGCCGGACATATCCTCTGCCAGTCAGGCTTGCACAGTAAAATATCAATTTTTGCAGATGACACTAAACTGTGTAAAGTAATTAACACAGAAGAGGACGGTATACTGCTACAGATGGATCTGGATAGACTGGAGGCTTGGGCAGAGAAGTAGTTCAACAAGAATCTTAATAAAGTGCTCACCCAGATACAACTCGACCAGCCACCCAGTTGGCCAAAAAGACTAATCAAATATAACAAAAACAGTCGGCTGATTTGTGGCCAAATTGCAACAATTTATTGATAGGGCCTAAATTCCTACAACTTCATACATATACTCTAAACATAAAAAGTAATACAAATAAGGTAAAATAGATAAAAAAAACAACAGACAAATGGTCACAGTCCACCTTTCTTAAACCTATTGCGGAGCTCTCGTAATAGTTTTTTTTTTAAAATACGGTTATTTACCGTTGCCTTGCACTATAGCGTGTTGATGTCCATCGACAATTAATGCATTAGTTGATGTCTTGTTAAAACACTTTTTACGTGTGCTTGTAGTGCCCAAGTTATATTAATTAATAACTTCAAAAGTGCAATTTGATATTTTCTCTTCTTGTGAAAAGTTTCAATATTATGGTAAATATAATGGTCCTTGAACACAGCATGTATGCGCAGTGTGCACTGGAGGTAAAGTGATAGATAAAATTCTGACGCTTTTTTTTTTTGCTTTACCTCCAGTGCACACTTAGTGAACAGCAAACTAAGCTGCAGAAACCAGTGGGTTGCATCAAAAGGGGCATAGATGCCCGTGATGAGAAACATAGTCCTGCCACTTGACAAATCACTAGTCAAACCACACATGGATTACTGTGTAAATGCATGCGGTACCTGTTGCTCCTGCCCCTAGGCCCAAGTGGGCACCTGGCCCTGTTTCGCTTTCCACGTTGGTGGGGGAACCCCGACTCTGCAACCTGTGCAAGCAGCCACAACACTTCAAGGCCATGTGTCCAGCTCCAGAGGGACCCATCCCAGTTATCTTCCTGGAAACCATCCACTGTGCTGTGTGTGGGTGGTAGGAGGCCAGTTGACAATTTTCAACCAGTCACCATAGGCCAGGCAGTAGCCATGGGACTTAGAGACACCGGCGCTGACATGACTTCGGTACAGCATGAACTGGTGGTCCCACAAGACTTTTTGCCCGGGAGATCCCTTACTGTCCCCAGGATTGGAGGAGTAGAATCGGCACTGCCCGTCACCAAGGTGTATTTGGACTGGGGCGTGGGTCGAGGAATGAGGGAGGTGGGAGTATCCTCGAATATCCCTGCCAGTGTTTTGCTGGGGATAGACTTGGGGTGGCTTGTGTCTAAGTACGTGACCGCTGACACCCCAAGGTCCAATTCCCCAGAATGTGATACAATGTCCACTCCTGTTGTTATTGATAATGTAAATAACATGCCTGTTGATGGTGATGTGGGGGATGTAATGTGTGTCTTTTCCCTCTGTGGGGAGGGGGTTGATCAAGCCAGCTGTGCTGAGGCCCCAGGGTATCGCCAGCAAGCATTCTGGAACCTGTTGTCCTTTGAAGTGGTTACTGAGGGGACAAGCAGGGGGCAGACAACTGTGGAGGAGGATGCAAATGAGGTCAGGGCTGTCCAAGGAGAAGTAGGGCTCCCAGGTAAGACGTGAGTGCATGGTTCCTCCACAAACGGGACGTCAGAGGGCCAGGTTAGTCTGTCTGGACCGGCAACTTGGTCAGAAGCAGAGGGGAAGCAAGCATTGCCAGCAGCCATAGCTGCTGTCACATGCAGTGGGAGGGCTGGGGGCCTAGGGGCCCCTCAGGGGTCTGATGACTTTCCCCCTTCCCATCAAGTGGCTGCCGAGGCAGACGGAGGCCATGAGACAGGTCCCTGGAAACTGACGGAGGATGTGGCAGTCTCGTCTATTCTGGCCACTTTTCTGGCCAAAGCAGCTAACGCCAACCTGACAGCTCTCAAGGAGCAGGCGACTCAGACCTTGAGCGGGTGGTCTTGGACCAAAGACAGCTGTACTGGGTCGCGGTCAAGCAGGGGTCACCGGAGGCGTGGCCTAGGGATCAGCAGTTAGTAGAACTGACAGGGGATGTGGCAGTCTCATCTATTCTGGCCACGTCCAGTCAGGGATTTCAGATGGTGTTAGCAACATGGCAACGTGGTCTGTCATCTAGCCGTTCACATAGTTTTATGAGTGCTTATTTTTTGCAGGTCAATTTGTACTTTCTAATGCCACAATTTAATATGGCATACAATGTACTTGGAAGCGGGAGAAAAATTCCAAATGGGGTGGAATTGAAAAAAAAACACACAATTCCTCCACCATTTTAATGGTTTTGTTCCTGTGGCGTCCCGTTTGAGGAAAAACTGACCTCTGCCCTTCATTTTCTGTTTCAGTACAATTACAATGATATAACATATGACTAAATAGTGTAAAAGCTGTGTGTGGGCTCTTTTTTGTGTGGGACAATCTGTTTTTATTGATACCATTTTGGAGTGTGTTTGACTTTTTGATCACATTTTATTAATTTTTTTTGTGTAAGAGAAGCGATGAAAAAATATCAAATTGGCCAATTTTTTTTACGGCAGATTATATATAATGTTGATAAATGCATATACATAATATGGGATAAAACTAACATCAGCAGAACAGCAAAATGACAGCATGCATAAGTTACGCAACAATGACAAGCAGCTGCAGCAAAAGCAAATGCAAAATTGGAGTGTAGAAAAAGAGAACTAACAGCACACACCCAAATGTAATGTTACACCTCCTATAATCCTGGCTGAGGCCACATCTTGACTATGACATTCAGTTTTTTTTTAAAAATCTTTATTTATATTTTCCAGTAATTTAACACAAGTACAGAATTACAAAAGCTGTAGCTTCATGTACATCAGTCAGTATCAGTAATTAATTCCATAGCTGTAAATATAACTTTCTCTGTTGGGGGATGAGGGGAGGGAAGTTAGGAGGGGTACCTTGAGGTGAGCAAACCGGGACCAAGGTTTGGGAGTGGTGGGTGGAGGGAAGAGGAAAAAAGGATGGGGGAGGGGGTTAGGATGGGAAAGGAAAAAGTATAGAACCAATAAACAAGTAAAACAGCTCTGTCTGCTTGAAGAACAGAAACAAAGACAGGAGTACGTCTCAGTTGCAAATCTCGTGTATATAGATTAAGGTCACAATTATAAAATATCATCTTTTATGACAAAAAGGGTTTGGCTCAATTGTACAGGTCTTAGTGAACCATAATCATGGATGAGAGAGGCCTGGGCTCTGTGGCAGTCCCCCTTCTAACTTAGATGTCCTTCCTGAATGCTTTCCAGGGCCCCCATATTTTTTGGAATCTATCGTGGCGTCTAGTTTCCCAACCAACCAGCTCTTCCATCAAATAGAGTTGGTCCAGTTTGGAATACCACATATCCAGCCTGGGTGCTGCCTTGTCTAGCCATAGGGCTGGAATAATTAACCTTGCCGCCTGGACAAGTAATGTGGGAAGGTCTGATTTGTTAGGTGACCAAGTGGGTGATGGTAGCCAAAGAAGGACTGAATCTGGACCAAGTTTAATATTCCTATTACATATTCCGTTTATTTGATTTTCTACTTGAGACCAGAACCCTTGTATAACTTTGCAAGACCACAAAATATGTTCCAGGGAACCCGGGCTAGTACCGCATCTCCAGCAGCTATCAGTGTGACTGAGGCCCATTTGGAACATCTTCTGGGGGTCCTTATACCATCTGAAGAAAATCCCAGCAAGCGTGTCATATGTTTCTCAATGTTTGGTTTTTATTCCATCAATATGGCTTATACAGTGTCCACTTGGACGCGTTTCGGCAGTTGTGCCTTTCTCGACAGGTGAATATACAAATGTACAGATAAGTATTTATAGTGAAGCACCCATCACTAAACAGGGTCTTTAGACGCCCAGATGGGCAGTAAACAATACAGCAAGGTAACCATTAGGCTCCCCCTGTGTGAAACAAAGTAAATAACAATCACTGAAGGATACTGATGTAAATCACAGTAGTTCCTCAGCGTGAAGACGCCTGTGAAAAGAAAGTAAATAGTATATTATTCTGTAGACAAAGATATAATATCTAGACCATTATATCACAAATGGGCTATCTCGTAATCTTTGTTTAATCCTTTGGGATGCAATGTATCCAATTTATGTATCCAGTACGCTTCTCTGCGTAATAAAAGCTTTTTAATATCGCCCCCTCTTCTTGGTCTCTTTATTTGTTCCAGTACCTGGAATTTCAGCTGTGCTATGGAATGTTTGAACTTGTCAAAGTGGTATGGTAAAGGTAATAATAGGTTCTTAGTTCTTATTGTAGATTTGTGCTTGCATACACGGTCTCTAATGGTCTGCATCGTCTCCCCAATATACAGCAATCCACAGGGGCATTTTATCAGATAAATCACGTTGGTGGATTCGCATGTAATGAAGCCGTCTACTTTAAATGCTTCTCCAGTATGGGGATGATGGAAGTAAGGGCCTTTAATAATGTGGGAACATTGGAGACAATGGAGACACGGGAATGTACCTTTCTTCTATGTTGCCAGTGTACTTTGTCTCAGTGTCTCCCTATTGCCTCCAATATCCGCACGTAACAGTTTATCCCTGTTGCTTGGGTTTCTCTTATTACAGATCAAGGTGGGGGGGGGTTAAACTCCTCCACTCCTGGATAAGCTTTATTTAATAGATACCAATGTTTACAAATTATTTTATCAAAAACCGCATTATAGGGGTGGAATTTATGTATAAAGGTCACTCTCTGTTGACTCCTATGGTCTGGAGTTGAGGTCTTTGTGGCTTAATTTTTTGCTTTGTCCAGGACCCTGTCAGGGTAACCCCTTGTTTTAAACCTGTCATCTCTTTTAATCTCAGTTCCTGTTTATCAGGATCTGTGACTATATGTTTAATTCTTTGAAACTGGAATTTAGGTATGGCCTCCTTTAAAGCTGGAGGATTTTAGCTAATGTAATGAAGGATGCTGTTTCTATCTGTTTCCTTCCTATATAAGTCTGTAGATAGGTGTCCATGTATGTCTTTCAATACCATGGTGTCAAGGAAGCTCACCTTGTTCTGCCCGTAAGATATAGTAAAATTGAGACCTTTGCAAACAGAATTCAGATAATCAAAGAAAGTAAGTAATGACTCGAGTGGCCCCGCCCATACGCAAAAAATGTCATCTATGAATCTTTTCCAGACTAATGCGTTGTCTTTGTACAACTGATTGTTGTATACAAACATACAAACATTTCTTCAAAATACGACATAAATGCGTTAGCGTAGGGCGGGACCACATTCGATCCCATCGTAGTCCCACGCCGCTGTAAGTAGTAAGTGTCCTCAAACAAGAAATAGTTTTCGTGTTACACCAAACTTAGTAATTCAAGAAGAAATTCCTGTTGAATCGTGGTATAACTACTTTTTTGCAACAGTGTAGACACTGTCTGTAAACCCTTATTGTGCTCAATTGAGGTATAGAGGCTTGTTACATCAATAGTAACAAGCCAACTCTCAGGGGGGATACATTGTAAGTCAGCAATAATTTTCAAAAATTGTTTGGCATCAAGTAAAAACAACGGTGTATCCTTGATTAATGGGTTAAAATTTTTCTCCAGTACAATAGATAAAGGAGACAAGATTGAATCCACAGAGGCCACAATAGGACACCCCGGAGGGTCAATCAGGGTTTTATGTACCTTTGAGAGGACATAAAAAAACGGAGTGACCGGTGATTGATTAATGAAAAAATTATACATTTGATCATCAATAACATGTAGGTTTTTATAACTATGTAGCAATTTCAATATTTTCTCTTTGATCAAAAATATTGGATTGGTACTGAGTACCTTATATTTTTCGACATCAGATAATTGTCGCAATATCTCTTGTCTATATTTAGTCTTATCCATAATTACAATGGAGCCCCCCTTATCAGCGGGCTTCACTATCAAATTTTTATCATCCTGGAGAGCACAAATTGCTCTTTTTTCCTTCTAAAGTCCCATTATGCATCATATGCAGTTCCCCTTTCCTGATAGAGTCCATTAATGTTCGGACATCCTTAGTGACTAAATGTACATATGTCTCCACCGGATGATAAGTCTTTGGTGGCATATAACTACTTTTTACTTTCAAGCCCAGATTGAAAAGGCACAATTTGTTTGTATCAGTCTCTGAGTTAGTCACTATTGGTTCTTCCCTCGGCTCTGAATAGTGAGCCTTCAATCTAATTTTCCGAAAAAATTGCTGCAAGTCAATATCCAGCTGAAAACTGTCAAACATAATATCTGGGCTAAAGCGCAGTCCTTTTTGTAATGCCACAACTTGGTTACTGTCCAGATTCTTTGAAGATAGATTGATAATCAGAGATGTCATCTTACCTGGGAGCGGGTTTGTATGTTCTGTGTCTGCTCCCTTGTAATCGTGCCCCCTGTGTTTGCGGCCCGCCCGATGCCTCCTCCCTGTGGACGGCGGCCGCTGCCTCTTCGCAAAAAAGAACGGGATTCCTGTGAACCAGCGGTATCGCTCCCAGAGCTGAATGAGTAATAACCCAGTCTTGTGAGCTTCTTGAAGGCAGGTCGAGATCGCACTGATGTATCTTGCCATCTGTATACTCTGTTAAGGAGGTAATCCTCGTTGTCACGCAAAAATTTAGATCACTTTTTTTCTTCTGTGTCTTTCTTGTAGTTGGCGATATGTGCATCCACCGTCTCCTTTAGTTTGATAATTTCCTCAATGGGTAAAGAGTCCTGTAGTTGTTGTTCCCTGTTAATAACTTGATCTTTAATAGAGATGAGCGAGTAGTGTTCGATCAAGCTGGTATTCGATCGAATACTACGATATTCGGCGTGCTCGATTTCTTTCGAGTATAACGGCGATGGCGCACTTAGAATTTGTTTCCCCTCCCACCTTCCCTGGCGCTCTTTTTCCACCAATCACCATGCAGGGGGGGTATGATAGGCACGCTGAGCACGCTGGCAGCGCGAAAACGGCGTCTACATGCATTGGCTGGAAAAACCATGTGACCTCGAATATTAAAAACTCAGCTCTTCCTGCTCGTTCGCATATGCTGCGTGAACTTAGTCAGGGACAGAGGCTGGAGAAGGGAGAGACAGGTTTTAGCTGTTGGACAGGCAGGAGCGTGATTAAAAAGGCCCTTATCAGGGCTACTATAGTGCAGTACAGTGATAGCTTACTACAAGATACACTTTACAGAGAACGGCTGCCGTATTCAGGATAGCTGCTGGAGTAGGGACAGAGAGAGGTATTAGTGGTGTATTAGGTGCTCTGCTACATACCAAACTATATTTGCACTACTGCTGTGTACCTTGAAATATACAATATATAGGCCTTTCAATTGGCAACTGTACTGTGCGTTCTCTTGCAAAGTAATTTTCTCATACCTGGTGTTCATACACACCGTCTGATCACTTAGTACACGGCTGTGTACCTTGAAATATACAATATATAGGCCTTACAATTGCCAACTGTACTGTTGCGTTTCTCTTGCAAAGTAATTTCTCATACTGGTGTTCATACACACCGTCTGATCACTTAGTACACGGCTGTGTACCTTGAAATATACATATATAGGCCTTACAATTGCCAACTGTACTGTGCGTTCTCTTGCAAAGTAAATTTCTCATACCTGGTGTTCATACACACCGTCTTATGCACTTAGTACACGGCTGTGTACCTTGAAATATACAATATATAAGCTTATAATTGGCAACGGTACTGTGCGTTCTCTTGCAAAGTAATTTCTCATACCTGTGTTCATACACACCGTCTGATCACTTAGTACACGGCTGTGTACCTTGAAATATACAATATATAGGCCTTACAATTGGCAACTGTACTGTGCGTTCTCTTTGCAAGTAATTTCTCATACCTGGTGTTCATACACACCGTCTGATCACTTAGTACACGGCTTGTGTACCTTGAAATATACAATATATAGGCCTTACAATTGCCACTGTACTGTGCGTTCTCTTGCAAAGTAATTTCTCATACCTGGTGTTCATTACACACCGTCTGATCACTTAGTACACGGCTGTGTACCTTGAAATATACAATATATAGGCCTTACAATTGCCAACTGTACTGTGCGTTCTCTTGCAAAAGTAATTTATCATACCTGGTGTTCATACACACCGTCTGATCACTTAGTACACGGCTGTGTACCTTGAAATATTACAATATATAGGGCCTTACAATTGGCCAACTGTACTGTGCGTTCTCTTGCAAAGTAATTTCTCATACCTGGTGTTCATACACACCGTCTGATCACTTAGTACACGGCTGTGTACCTTGAAATATACAATATATAGGCCTTACAATTGCCAACTGTACTGTGGCGTTCTCTTGCAAAGTAATTCTCATACCTGGTGTTCATAACACACCGTCTGGATCACTTAGTACAGCGGCTGTGTACCTTGAAATATTACAATATATAGGCCTTACAATTGCCCAACTGTACTGTGCGTTCTCTTGCAAAGTAATTTCTCATACCTGGTGTTCATACACACCGTCTGATCAACTTAGTAACGGCTGTGTACCTTGAAATATACAAATATATAGGCCTTACAATTGCCAACTGTACTGTGCGTTCTCTTGCAAAGTAATTTCTCATACCTGGTGTTCATACACACCGTCTGATCACTTAGTACACCGGCTGTGTACCTTGAATATACAATATTAGGCCTTATCAATTGCCAACTGTACTGTGGCGTTCTCCTTGCAAAGTAATTTCTCATACCTGGTGTGTCCATACACAACCGTCTCATCACTTAGTACACGGCGGCTGTGTACCTTGAAAAATACAATATATAGGCCTTATAATTGGCAACTGTACTGTGCGTTCTCTTGCAAAGTAATTTCTCATAACTGGTGTTCATACACACCGTCTGATCACTTAGTACACGGCTGTGTGTACCTTGAAAAATACAATATATAGGCCTTATAATTGGCAACTGTACTGTGCGTTCTCTTGCAAAGTAATTTCTCATAACTGGTGTTCATACACACCGTCTGATCACTTAGTACACGGCTGTGTACCTTGAAAAATATACAATATATAGGCCTTATAATTGGCAACTGTACTGTGCGTTCTCTTGCAAAGTAATTTCTCATAACTGGTGTTCATACACACCGTCTGATCACTTAGTACACGGCTGTGTACCTTGAAAAATACAATATATAGGCCTTATAATTGGCAACTGTACTGTGCGTTCTCTTGCAAAGTAATTTCTCATAACCTGGTGTTCATACACACCGTCTGATCACTTAGTACACGGCTGTGTACCTTGAAAAATACAATATATAGGCCTTATAATTGGCAACTGTACTGTGCGTTCTCTTGCAAAGTAATTTCTCATAACTGGTGTTCATACACACACCGTCTGATCACTTAGTACACGGCTGTGTACCTTGAAAAATACAATATATAGGCCTTATAATTGGCAACTGTACTGTGCGTTCTCTTGCAAAGTAATTTCTCATAACTGGTGTTCATACACACCGTCTGATCACTTAGTACACGGCTGTGTACCTTGAAAATATACAATATATAGGCCTTATAATTGGCAACTGTACTGTGCGTTCTCTTGCAAAGTAATTTCTCATAACTGGTGTTCATACACACCGTCTGATCACTTAGTACACGGCTGTGTACCTTGAAAAATACAATATATAGGCCTTATAATTGGCAACTGTACTGTGCGTTCTCTTGCAAAGTAATTTCTCATAACTGGTGTTCATACACACCGTCTGATCACTTAGTACACGGCTGTGTACCTTGAAAAATACAATATATAGGCCTTATAATTGGCAACTGTACTGTGCGTTCTCTTGCAAAGTAATTTCTCATAACCTGGTGTTCATACACACCGTCTGATCACTTAGTACACGGCTGTGTACCTTGAAATAATACAATATATAGGCCTTATAATTGGCAACTGTACTGTGCGTTCTCTTGCAAAGTAATTTCTCATAACCTGGTGTTCATACACACCGTCTGATCACTTAGTACACGGCTGTGTACCTTGAAATAATACAATATATAGGCCTTATAATTGGCAACTGTACTGTGCGTTCTCTTGCAAAGTAATTTCTCATAACCTGGTGTTCATACACACCGTCTGATCACTTAGTACACGGCTGTGTACCTTGAAATAATACAATATATAGGCCTTATAATTGGCAACTGTACTGTGCGTTCTCTTGCAAAGTAATTTCTCATAACCTGGTGTTCATACACACCGTCTGATCACTTAGTACACGGCTGTGTACCTTGAAATATACAATATATAGGCCTTATAATTGGCAACTGTACTGTGCGTTCTCTTGCAAAGTAATTTCTCATAACCTGGTGTTCATACACACCGTCTGATCACTTAGTACACGGCTGTGTACCTTGAAATATACAATATATAGGCCTTATAATTGGCAACTGTACTGTGCGTTCTCTTGCAAAGTAATTTCTCATAACCTGGTGTTCATACACACCGTCTGATCACTTAGTACACGGCTGTGTACCTTGAAATATACAATATATAGGCCTTATAATTGGCAACTGTACTGTGCGTTCTCTTTGCAAAGTAATTTCTCATACCTGGTGTTCATACACACCGTCTGATCACTTAGTACACGGCTGTGTACCTTGAAATATACAATATATAGGCCTTATAATTGGCAACTGTACTGTGCGTTCTCTTGCAAAGTAATTTCTCATACCTGGTGTTCATACACACCGTCTGATCACTTAGTACACGGCTGTGTACCTTGAAATATACAATATATAGGCCTTATAAATTGGCAACTGTACTGTGCGTTCTCTTGCAAAGTAATTTCTCATACCTGGTGTTCATACACACCGTCTGATCACTTAGTACACGGCTGTGTACCTTGAAATATACAATATATAGGCCTTATAATTGGCAACTGTACTGTGCGTTCTCTTGCAAAGTAATTTCTCATACCTGGTGTTCATACACACCGTCTGATCACTTAGTACACGGCTGTGTACCTTGAAAATATACAATATATAGGCCTTATAATTGGCAACTGTACTGTGCGTTCTCTTGCAAAGTAATTTCTCATACCTGGTGTTCATACACACCGTCTGATCACTTAGTACACGGCTGTGTACCTTGAAATATACAATATATAGGCCTTATAATTGGCAACTGTACTGTGCGTTCTCTTTGCAAAGTAATTTCTCATACCTGGTGTTCATACACACCGTCTGATCACTTAGTACACGGCTGTGTACCTTGAAATATACAATATATAGGCCTTATAATTGGCAACTGTACTGTGCGTTCTCTTGCAAAGTAATTTCTCATAACCTGGTGTTCATACACACCGTCTGATCACTTAGTACACGGCTGTGTACCTTGAAAATATACAATATATAGGCCTTATAATTGGCAACTGTACTGTGCGTTCTCTTGCAAAGTAATTTCTCATAACCTGGTGTTCATACACACCGTCTGATCACTTAGTACACGGCTGTGTACCTTGAAATATACAATATATAGGCCTTATAATTGGCAACTGTACTGTGCGTTCTCTTGCAAAGTAATTTCTCATAACCTGGTGTTCATACACACCGTCTGATCACTTAGTACACGGCTGTGTACCTTGAAATAATACAATATATAGGCCTTATAATTGGCAACTGTACTGTGCGTTCTCTTGCAAAGTAATTTCTCATAACCTGGTGTTCATACACACCGTCTGATCACTTAGTACACGGCTGTGTACCTTGAAATATACAATATATAGGCCTTATAATTGGCAACTGTACTGTGCGTTCTCTTGCAAAGTAATTTCTCATACCTGGTGTTCATACACACCGTCTGATCACTTAGTACACGGCTGTGTACCTTGAAATATACAATATATAGGCCTTAACAATTGGCAACTGTACTGTGCGTTCTCTTGCAAAGTAATTTCTCATAACCTGGTGTTCATACACACCGTCTGATCACTTAGTACACGGCTGTGTACCTTGAAATAATACAATATATAGGCCTTATAATTGGCAACTGTACTGTGCGTTCTCTTGCAAAGTAATTTCTCATACCTGGTGTTCATACACACCGTCTGATCACTTAGTACACGGCTGTGTACCTTGAAATATACAATATATAGGCCTTATAATTGGCAACTGTACTGTGCGTTCTCTTGCAAAGTAATTTCTCATAACCTGGTGTTCATACACACCGTCTGATCACTTAGTACACGGCTGTGTACCTTGAAATATACAATATATAGGCCTTATAATTGGCAACTGTACTGTGCGTTCTCTTGCAAAGTAATTTCTCATACCTGGTGTTCATACACACCGTCTGATCACTTAGTACACGGCTGTGTACCTTGAAATATACAATATATAGGCCTTATAAATTGGCAACTGTACTGTGCGTTTCTCTTGCAAAGTAATTTCTCATACCTGGTGTTCATACACACCGTCTGATCACTTAGTACACGGCTGTGTACCTTGAAATATACAATATATAGGCCTTATAATTGGCAACTGTACTGTGCGTTCTCTTGCAAAGTAATTTCTCATACCTGGTGTTCATACACACCGTCTGATCACTTAGTACACGGCTGTGTACCTTGAAATATACAATATATAGGCCTTATAATTGGCAACTGTACTGTGCGTTCTCTTGCAAAGTAATTTCTCATAACCTGGTGTTCATACACACCGTCTGATCACTTAGTACACGGCTGTGTACCTTGAAATATACAATATATAGGCCTTATAATTGGCAACTGTACTGTGCGTTCTCTTGCAAAGTAATTTCTCATACCTGGTGTTCATACACACCGTCTGATCACTTAGTACACGGCTGTGTACCTTGAAATATACAATATATATAGGCCTTATAATTGGCAACTGTACTGTGCGTTCTCTTGCAAAGTAATTTCTCATAACCTGGTGTTCATACACACCGTCTGATCACTTAGTACACGGCTGTGTACCTTGAAATATACAATATATAGGCCTTATAATTGGCAACTGTACTGTGCGTTCTCTTGCAA
>ONZH01009688.1:0-32910 GCA_900303285.1 Rhinella marina
GGGTTTTCTCAGCACATTTATTTAGTGGCTGACAGGCAGTTTGCACTCACACTGTCTCCTCAGGCTGTGGGTGGGTCTCCAGCAGTTATTGGCATATCAGAGATTGTGGTCTCTAACACAATTACAGGTAAAGCCATGCTTCTCAGTCCTCACAACACTTCGACCTTTTGCTTACTGCAGGTAATCACTCAGAGCTCAGTCCTATCATTCTTCACTGCTCTCAGCACATCAGATAACAGTCTTTCTGGTCTGCAGGTTACCATAGAAACCTGTGTACAGTGAGAGGCCTGCTGACCTGTCCATAGTTCATGACTAAAGTAAAATCTACTGACCACTGTATTTAGAAAATGTCTTCTTTTAACTGTCCCTTTATGTTGAAAGCTAATCTTTGGGACTAGTGAGAAAACCCCTTTAATCCTGTTTTCCCTAGTAGATCTGAGATGAGTGCAGCCATTCCTTCCCAGTGCCTTTTTCATCTGCTCTGTAGCGGAGGAGCTTCACTTCTGAGCTACATAAAGGGCAGCACAGTCATCTTAACTAAAAGCCTAGATCCTTAGATCAGGAATAGAACAGACGTTTATAGGACATTTCATAATTTTCCAAAATTCTTATGAAAATATATTCAGCACATACTGCATTGAACTAATGGTACCAATGTATTATATATTTGTGGAGTCGGAGTCAGTCCATTTTATACCAACTCCAACTCCGACTCCACCAAAATAGACACCGACTCCGACTCCACGACTCTTTTTTTCTAATCTAATTTTCTGATTGTATTTTTTTTAATTCTATTTCCTGAACATAATTATGGGGTGGCCATCTAGCCTGAGCTGTTCTTAACAGCATTTAGTGATAGGCTTTACAGCAGCCACTATGGGCCATAGACACAATAGACTTCTATGGAAGACTTTTCTAGACATGCTCTGTGGACTGTGCAGAGGTCATTGTGGACTGTGCAGAGGTCAAGGAAAGAGTAGGTAAGCTTTGACTCATTCTAAATGGTTGATAGTGTTGTAGTCTAATGGTTGTAGTGTTATCTATATACACTGGTGATAGTGACATGAAAAATTAAAAATAACATCACCAAAAATTCTTTAACCCCTTGAGGACAGAGCCCATTTTGGCCTTAATGTCTGGGCCAAATTTTTGAATTCTGACATGTGTCACTTTATGTGGTAATAACTTTGGAACGCTTTTACTTATCCAGGCCATTCTGAGATTGTTTTCTCGTGACACATTGTACTTCATGACAGTCATAAATTTGAGTCAGTATATTTCACCCTTATTTATGAAAAAATCCAAAATTTACCAAAAATTCTGAAAAATTTCCAAATTTCCAAATTTCAATTTCTCTACTTTCAAAATACACCGTAATACCTCCAAAAATAGTTATTATTTTACATTCCCCATATGTCTACTTTATGTTGGCATCATTTTGTAAACATCATTTTACTTTTTTAGGACGTTAGGAGGCTTAGAAGTTTAAAAGCCATTTTTCAAATTTTCACCAAATTTTCCAAAACCATTTTTTTTTAGCACCAATGCAGATATAAAGTGATTTTGAGGGGCTTACATAATGAAACCCACCATAAATGACCCCATTTTAGAAACTACACCCCTCAAATTATAAAAAACTGCTGTTACAAACTTTGTTAATCCTTGAGGTGTTCCACAAGAATTAATGGAAAATGGAGGTGAAATTTCAAAATTTCACTTTTTTCGTAGATTATTCATGTTAATATTTTTTTTCTTGCAACATAGCAAGGGTTAACAGCAAACTAAACCTCAATTTACATTGCTCTGATTCTGCAGTTTACAGAAATACCCCATATGTGGTGGTAAACGTCTCTATGGGTTTGTGGCAGTGGTCAGAAGGAAAGGAGCGCCATACGGATTTTGGAGGCAAAATTTGCTAGAATAGTTTTTAGGCACCATTTTGTAATTGAGAGACCCTGACGTACCCCTACAGTGGAAACCCTCATAAAGTGACCTCATTTTTGAAACTACACCCTTCAAAGAATATATTAAGGGGGTACTGGCCTTTTTGACCCCCTAAGCATTTTACGGAATTTGGAAACACTTGGCTGTGAAAATGAAAATTTTTTTTCTTCCAATAAAATGTTGCTTTAGCCCCAATTTTTTTTATTTGCATAAGGGGTAACAGGAGAAAAGCCCCCCCATAATTTGTTACCCATTTTCTCCTGAATACAGCAACACCCCATATGTGGTGGTAAACTGGTGTGGGGGCACATGGCAGGACTCAGAGCAGAAGGAGCGCCATATGGATTTTACAACACAGATTTTGATGGAGTGGTTTGCGGGAGCCATTGATTTTTATTTTTTTGAGCTATTATCTTATGTGGGGGCTCATTTTTTGCAGGATGAGGTGAGGTTTTCATTGGTACCATTTTAGGGTAAATACGCCTTTTTGATCGACTGCTATTACACTTTTTGTGAGGGAAGAGGGAAAAAAATGGCTATTTTGGCATAGTTTTTAAAAAAAATTTTTTACAGCATTCGCCTGGGGGGCCATCTCATGTAATATTTTTATAGAGCAGGTTGTTACGGACGCAGTGATACCCAATATGTCCAACTTTTTTATTGTTGGAAAGTTTTACACATTAGATGCATTTTTGAACAGAATAAAATATTTTTTTTTGTGTTGCCATTTTCAGAGAGCCATATTTTTTTCAGTTTTCGGGCGATTGTCTCAGGTAGGGTACAGTTTTTGCGGGACAAGATGACGGTTGAATTGATACCATTTTGGGGTAATTACGCCTTTTTGATCGCCTGCTATTACACTTTTTGTGAGGGAAGAGGGGAAAAAATGGCTATTTTGGCATAGTTTTTTTAAAAAAATTTTTACAGCATTCGTCTGGGGGGCCATCTCATGTAATATTTTTATAGAGCAGGTTGTTACGGACGCAGCGATACCCAATATGTCCAACTTTTTTATTGTTGGAAAGTTTTACACATTAGATGCATTTTGAACAGAATAAAATATTTTTTTTGTGTTGCCATTTTCAGAGAGCCATATTTTTTTCAGTTTTCAGGCGATTGTCTCAGGTAGGGTACAGTTTTTGCGGGACAAGATGACGGTTGAATTGATATCATTTTGGGGTAAATATGCCTTTTTGATCGCCTGCTATTACACTTTTTGTGAGGGAAGAGGGAAAAAAATGGCTATTTTGGCATAGTTTTTAAAAAAATTTTTTTACAGAATTCGCCTGGGGGGCCATCTCATGTAATATTTTTATAGAGCAGGTTGTTACGGACGCAGCGATACCCAATATGTCCAACTTTTTATTGTTGGAAAGTTTTACACATTAGATGCATTTTGAACAGAATAAAATATTTTTTTTTGTGTTGCCATTTTCAGAGAGCCATATTTTTTTCAGTTTTCGGGCGATTGTCTCAGGTAGGGTACAGTTTTTGCGGGACAAGATGATGGTTGAATTAATACCATTTTGGGGTAATTACGCCTTTTTGATCGCCTGCTATTACACTTTTTGTGAGGGAAGAGGGGAAAAAAATGGCTATTTTGGCATAGTTTTTTTAAAAAATTTTTTACAGCATTCGCCTGGGGGGCCATCTCATGTAATATTTTTATAGAGCAGGTTGTTACGGACGCAGCGATACCCAATATGTCCAACTTTTTTATTGTTGGAAAGTTTTACACATTAGATGCATTTTTGAACAGAATAAAATATTTTTTTTGTGTTGCCATTTTCAGAGAGCCATATTTTTTTCAGTTTTCAGGCGATTGTCTCAGGTAGGGTACAGTTTTTGCGGGACAAGATGACGGTTGAATTGATACCATTTTGGGGTAAATATGCCTTTTTGATCGCCTGCTATTACACTTTTTGTGAGGGAAGAGGGAAAAAAATGGCTATTTTGGCATAGTTTTTTTAATTTTTTTTTACAGCATTCGCCTGGGGGGCTATCTCATGTAATATTTTTATAGAGCGGGTTGTTACGGATGTGGCGATACCTAACATGTTTATGTATTGTGTGTTTTTTTATTTTTAATCAATTTTTTAACTTTTTTTTTAACTTTTTTTTTAACTTTTTTTTTTCCACTTTCTTGACTCAGATCCACTTGGTTCTTCAAGAACCAGTGGGTCTGGTATTTTACAATACACTGCAGTACACTGTATAGTGTACTGCAGTGTATTTTCTTATAGCCTGTTCAAGCTCCTGCCTTTAGCAGGAGCTTGAACAGGCTTCCATGGCAAGCCAGACGAAAGCGTCTGGTTGCCATGGTAACCATCGGGACGCTGCCACAGCAGAGCAGCGTCCCGATGGAAGGGAGAGGGAGCTTCCTCCCTCTCATCTGCCCACACCATCGGCGCTGCCAGCGCACCGCAGCGCCGATGGGAGAGGGAGGGAGCGCTCCCTCCCTGTTAACCCCTTCCATACAGCGGTCCCTACGGACCGCGGCATGGAAGGGGTTAAACTGCTGACATCGGTGCCAGCACCGATGTCAGCAGTTTCAAGCAGAGTATCAGCTGTATGCTGATACTCTGCTTGAATACCGCTCGGCCATCCTGAGAAATTATTGCGGGCGGCACTCGCGGCAGCCGCCCGCACATTACAAGTCTCCCCCCCGCCGCCCATCTGCCCACCCATGTGCCCACCAATGTGCCCACAGCCAATCAGGGGGGCGGGGGGACACCCTGACCCCCCCCTAACCCCTGACACTCGGCGGGGATTCGCTAGAATAGCGCTATCCCCGCCGAGTACACGGATCCTGCTGTGAATGGCTGGTCTGAATAGACCAGCCATTCACAGCGATCGCCATTATGGGGGGTGCACGGCACCCCCCGAGGCCTTCACTATGGATGGCTGGCTGTGTCTAACAGCCGCCATCAAAGCATGTTAACCCCGCTGCACTGAGCAGCGGGGGTTAACATGCATGACGTACCGGTACGCCCTGTTGCGCTAAGTACCTCGCGCCCATGACGTACCGGTACGTCCATTGTCGCCAAGGGGTTAAAAATATGTTTAACATAAAAAACTTGAGTCAAACAATAGGTCCTTTTCTGATTACAAATTCCCTTCTTGTCCCACATTTAGCATATATGATGTGAAAAAGGATGCAGAGTTTAGGAAAAATAAAGCAAAAATATATGTTAAATGGATACATTTCTTACAATGTAACCCTATGATGATGGATAGAGATGAGTGAATTTCTTAAAATTCTTTTCGGGTCTGCTTATAGTGAATCAATCACCATATATTTGAGAAGTCATGTATGATACTCTGAGTTTTCTTTGGACTGTACCTAACCCTTTTTGTGCTCTTTAACTCCAAGACAGCCTTAGTAATGTCAAAGTAACAGGAATATATGTGGCTATGGGTAAATTAATGGGAGACAGTGGTAACAAACTTCTGGTAAACTGTACTGAACTATTGGATTTTATTTTTACATTAAAACATGGTCCACAAACTATCCCTTTTTGGTGGCAGATGTCTTCTTCTCTGCCTTCTGACCTGTGACATGGTGGCTTCCATTTTAAGAGACTTGGCCAAATCAAATCACAAAAGATTTGGATTTGATCAGAATTTTTGAGAAGACAAATTTGATTTGTTTAGAATTGATTCACTCATCTCTAGAGATGGATGTCACTGTATGGCTGTCAGATGCATCTGTGTAATGTATATTTCATGTGTAATGTATCAGTTAGCCCCAGCTGGTCTCCCAGTCTTGGGCTGAGATGGTATGCTCAAGCTCCAATTAAGAATGGAGAACTGATTATGATACAAATCCAGTTTATCAATGGACGTCATCTGCAGAAATCAGTACCATGTTATTTCAAGGCTGTCCTTACAAGCAAGATGATTGAAATAAAAAGATAATCAATATAATGTTCAAACCTACAGTATGTATATTCATGTTTACAGACTATAAATATAGTGATCTCTCAAGAAACAATGGAATCAGGTTACAATATTTTCAACTTACAATGGTCTTTCCATGACCATTGTAACTTGAAACTAGAATCAACATACAATGCCTCAGAGTCAGATCCAACTAATCAGCATGGTCCTTTCTCTGGTAAAACACCGTAATTTGTTGTCTAGTAGCTCCTCTTTACAGTACAGTGTGGTAGTATATGTCCTGTACAGCCCTCTATTTGCACCAGGATGATCTGCTGCTTTGAATCTCGGCTCTATTTTATTACTTTGGTAAACAGTGTTCTACACAGGACCCTGAAGAAGCTCCTGTCCTCATCATAGAAAGTGATTTACAGTTCTGGCAGCCATTTCTGACTGTTATATGTAAGGACTTACTTTATCAGTCTTTACAACTTTATGTTCTCTTATTTTGGGATGCTATTTTGGGGCTTTAGAATGAATTACTAGATTTCTAAATGACTAGAATTCTTAATTACTAGTACTCTTACTAGTTACGGAACCAAGTTACAATATTTCCAACTTACAATGGCTATCCCAAACTTCAGGGACCACTGTGTGGTCAGTTCCTGCAAATGTTCTCACTTCCATCTGTCACCTAGTTACTGCTACCCCTCCAAGTGTACATTAGCAAGAGATAGGGGATAGATGAAAAAGATGGATCAAGCTGTACAAAGTTTGTAATCTGCAACCACTGAGAGATGAAGGTTGTCATAGAAGCTCTAGACACAAATTGGTTAGATATTTTTAATCAAGACAATTTGTTAGATTGCTTTAGATGCACTGAAGCAATTAAAAATAGTTACAAAGTTAGACATCACCTTATTCTGATCTAATACATAATTCATTTTTTATTGTTGACACTTTGAGAGTGAGACTTTGCATGAGATAAAGGAGAAAAATTAAAGAGAACCTGTCACCTGTACTATGCTGCCCTAGCTGAGGACAGCATAGTATAGTAACAGATCCGCTGATTTCATCAGGCTATCACCTCTGGGCTAGTATTCAGTACTTTTACACTTCTGACAGGCCAAACCTCATAGTGCGTGTCTATGCTGCTGCTAGAAAGATGAGCCTGATGAGACTTGTGGTCCCATCCATGACTGGAAGGTTCTTTTCTGTGCTTAACATGAACAGGAGATGGGGGAGGGCAGGACCATGCTGCAAGGTTCAGCCTGTCAGTACTGTAAAAATACTGAATTCTAGCCCAGAATTGACAGCCCACTGAAATCAGTGGGTCTGTTACTATATTATGCTGTCCTCAGCGATGGCAGTATAGTAGAGGTGACAGGTTCCCTTTAATTGTGAGAGTAAGTTACAGCATGTCTGATTTTAATAAGAAGAAAACGACTCATCGTTGACTCAACTGTGAAAAGCTGCACAATAGGGTTCGCTGTCATGGGGGGAATGTAATCATACTAGGATTAATGACAATGTCAGCTTATTGAAGAATGGTAGCTATAGAATAACAAACTTGTATCTTACATTGTAGGTTCTGAAACTGAAAAAAGAAACTTTTTTTTAGCTAAAACATAAAACTATCAATGTTCGAATAAGAAAATTTCTTGTGAAATGACTATATGACTTTATGACTATAATGTGATGTCATTTCAATAAAGTAGGAAAAAGGGGAAATACCAGAAATGAAGAGCAGCGACACAATGTAAAAGGTCACATAGTAACATGACTGCTTTACATGGGAAGAGATAAGTATCCTCTTATGTGTATGACAGAATGACTATCCACAAACTTCTGAGAGGATCAATAAACTTTATTGCTAAACTGGAATTTCAGCTTGGTAACAGCTTCTGCTGCTATGTTGTAGAGTATGACTGTTATGCTGTGCAATGAAATGATGTAGCTTTTGTGTGTAATGCATTACTAGATGCCACCTGATCTGACCTATTTGTATGGGGGTTATTAGAAGTGATGTAGAACCTATGGTACTGGATATTGCATGTTCAATAATCAGTAAATGGGTCTTCTTGGGATTCAAGCCATAGTAAGATCTGTGCATGAACATATCATTAAATCAATTTAAAGTATAGTACACAGAACAAAAGAAAGATGCTTGACCACTAAAGTCAAAAGTCTGACCCCCAAATGAAGCTGTTGTGCGAAGCGCACTTTAGCCGTGCTGGGTGAGCTCTCCATTGGAATATACTATGTTTTTGTACACATTGTGCTTTTTATGAATATTTTTATGAATATTTTATGAATATTTTTTGAGCTTTAGCTGGTCATATATGATTGTGGGGAGCTCACCGTTTGTTGATTTTTCATCTATTGGGTTTTTCTTGTGTGATATGTGTGTATTTTAATGTATTCTCTTAATAAAGATGGTGTTTTTAATGTTTGACTTTTGTGGTCAAGCACTTTATTTTGTTCTGTGGGTTGGTGTGTTGTGGTCTATACTGTTGAAGGGGATAATGCTTTGGGTCTAAAGCATAGGGGCGTGGCCTGGCAGCGGAGCCACATACACGAAGCTGAGTGAGCTCTGCTGAGGATCGTCAAGGAGCGGGCTATTAAACCTTCCTCATCGGTCTTAACATGGGCAAAAACAGCAGAGATGAGTCCAAAAAGTTCCCTGGACCCACCAGACAGGTTCTGGGTCAAGGAGACCTTGATCGCTTTGTGAAAAAAGCAAGTACACCACAGATGAAGAGGCTTGACAAGATGGCTCCTCCCCAGGAAGCTCACCCCCGCCAAGAAGCTACTGACTCAGAGGAGAGGTGAGGGAAGCGAAACTGAAGGTATTGCCTCTAGAGATAACTTACCAGTATCCAGAGCCTTCATGCGACAGCTCCTGGCTGATGCACTAGACCCACTAGTACAAGAATTGAACAAGATTTAAAGCCGATAGGTGATCGCGTGGAATCACTGGAGTCTTCTCAGGTGGCCATAGTAGATTTCAGCACCTCCGTCTCCCACAATATGGTTCATACCCAGCTGCACTTAAACTACCTTTATAACCAGCTTGAAGACCAGGACAATTGTGGGAGACACAACAACCTCCGTCTAAAAGGTTTCCCAGAAACTATTACGGATGCCATCTTACCCACGCTTACAGTGTTTTTCACAGACCTCTTGGGCCCAGAGTGAGCCACCAAAATCTCATTTGAGAGAGCCCATAGAGCTCTAAGACCCACTCCAAATCCTTCTGACCCCCCGCGGGACATTATCTGCAAACTGACTAAATTCCAAACTAAAGAGAAAATACTGAGAGTGGCCAGATCCTCCCCCCCACCTCCACCACGCGGGATCCGCTATTTTGATATTTCAGGATCTTTCTCCATTAACTCTGAAGAAAAGGAGATCCTTACATCCACTTCTGGACATATTAAAAGAACGCAAGCTGTTGTACCGATGGTTATATCTAGAGATGAGCGAGTAGTGTTCGATCGAGCCGGTATTCGATCGAATACTACGCTATTCGGCATACTCGATTTCAATCGAGTATAACGGCGATGGCGCACTTAGAATTCGTTTCCCCTCCCACCTTCCCTGGCGCTCTTTTTCCACCAATCAACATGCAGGGGGGGTATGACAGGCACGCTGAGCACGCTGGCAGCGCGAAAACAGCGTCTACATGGATTGGCTGGAAAAACCATGTGACCTCGAATATTAAAAACTCAGCTCTTCCTGCTCGTACGCATATGCTGCGTGAACTTAGTCAGGGACAGAGGCTGGAGCAGGGACAGACAGGTTTTAGCAGTTGGACAGGCAGGAGCGTGATTAAAAGCCCTTATCAGGGCTACTATAGTGCACTACAGTGATAGCTTTACTACAAGATACACTTTACAGAGAACGGCTGCCGTATTCAGGGATAGCTGCTGGAGTAGGGACAGAGAGAGGCATTAGTGGTGTATTAGGTGTTCTGCTACATACCAAACTATATTTGGCACTACTGTTCAGCGTTCTTTTTGGCTGAAAAACCCTGTTATATAACTAGTGTGTATATGCACCATCTGATCTGGCAGTATACGGCTGTGAATTTATTTTATTTTTTTAAATACAGTTTATTTGGCTCTAGTGTTCTGGGTTCTGTGTGCCTGCAATACCCTTTTTGTATACCAGGTGTAAATACCCACCGTCTGTACAGTTAGTACACGGCTGTGTACCTTGAAATATACAATATCTAGGCCTTTTAATTGGCCACTATACTGTGCGTTCTCTTGCTAAATTATTTCACATACCTGGTGTAAATACCCACCGTCTGTTCAGTTAGTACACGGCTGTGTACCTTGAAATATACAATATCTAGGCCTTTTAATTGGCCACTGTACTGTGCGTTCTCTTGCTAAATTATTTCACATACCTGGTGTAAATACCCACCGTCTGTTCAGTTAGTACACGGCTGTGTACCTTGAAATATACAATATCTAGGCCATTTAATTGGCCACTGTACTGTGCGTTCTCTTGCTAAATTATTTCACATACCTGGTGTAAATACCCACCGTCTGTACAGTTAGTACACGGCAGTGTACCTTGAAATATACAATATCTAGGCCTTTTAATTTGCCACTATACTGTGCGTTCTCTTGCTAAATTATTTTAAAAACCTGGTGTAAATACCCACCGTCTGAGCAGTTAGTACACGGCTGTGTACCTTGAAATATACAATATCTAGGCCTTTTAATTGGCCACTGTACTGTGCGTTCTCTTGCTAAATTATTTCACATATCTGGTGTAAATACCCACCGTCTGTACAGTTAGTACACGGCAGTGTACCTTGAAATATACAATATCTAGGCCTTTTAATTTGCCACTATACTGTGCGTTCTCTTGCTAAATTATTTTAAAAACCTGGTGTAAATACCCACCGTCTGAGCAGTTAGTACACGGCTGTGTACCTTGAAATATACAATATCTAGGCCTTTTAATTGGCCACTGTACTGTGCGTTCTCTTGCTAAATTATTTCACATACCTGGTGTAAATACCCACCGTCTGTTCAGTTAGTACACGGCTGTGTACCTTGAAATATACAATATCTAGGCCTTTTAATTGGCCACTGTACTGTGCGTTCTCTTGCTAAATTATTTCACATATCTGGTGTAAATACCCACCGTCTGTACAGTTAGTACACGGCAGTGTACCTTGAAATATACAATATCTAGGCCTTTTAATTTGCCACTATACTGTGCGTTCTCTTGCTAAATTATTTTAAAAACCTGGTGTAAATACCCACCGTCTGAGCAGTTAGTACACGGCTGTGTACCTTGAAATATACAATATCTAGGCCTTTTAATTGGCCACTGTACTGTGCGTTCTCTTGCTAAATTATTTCACATACCTGGTGTAAATACCCACCGTCTGAGCAGTTAGTACACGGCTGTGTACTTTGAAATATACAATATCTAGGCCTTTTAATTGGCCACTGTACTGTGCGTTCTCTTGCTAAATTATTTCACATACCTGGTGTAAATACCCACCGTCTGTTCAGTTAGTACACGGCTGTGTACCTTGAAATATACAATATCTAGGCCATTTAATTGGCCACTGTACTGTGCGTTCTCTTGCTAAATTATTTCACATACCTGGTGAAAATACCCACCGTCTGTACAGTTAGTACACGGCAGTGTACCTTGAAATATACAATATCTAGGCCTTTTAATTTGCCACTATACTGTGCGTTCTCTTGCTAAATTATTTCACATACCTAATTATATACCCAAATATTGTATTTGCAACCAAAAAAAAATAAAATGCGGAGGGGGGCTAGCGGAATCGGACGTGGACGAGGACGGGGGCGCGGAAATGCTGTTGGTGGCCTTGTTGAAGCCAGTGGGGATACAATGCGTGCTGGTGAGGGTCAGCCAGGATCCCACTCATCCAGAATCCCTGCCTTTATGGGACAGTTAAGCAGGGGGCGAGTTACACCGCTGTTGAGGCCTGAGCAGGTTGAACAGGTGGTGCAATGGATAGCCGATAGCGCTTCCACACAGTTGTCCACCAGCCAGTCATCCACACAGTCTCACTCTGACCCTCCTTCCTCCACACCTGGCCAACAGAGTCATCCCACCCTTGACCCCTCCCAGGAGCTCTTTTCGGGTCCTTTTTCAGATGTGCCGGAAGAATCCCAGGAGCTAGCAGAGGAATTTGTTTGTAGTGATGCCCAAACACTTGAGTTTTCGCCATCTCCTGCTGATGTGGACCCTGAACCAGCATCTGTTATCATGAGCGATGATGATGATGAGACGCAGTTGCCATCAAGGGAGGCTGTTGGAATGTCCAGTGGGCAGGAGGAGGAGCAGAGTGAGGAAGAGGAGGTGGTGGATGACGAAATGACCGACCCCACTTGGCCAGGGGTGATGTCCAGCGGGGAAAGCAGTGGAGAGGTGGTGGTCTGCGCAGCACCGAAAAAGGCAGCAAGAGGCAGAGGGATGTCCACAGGCAGAGGGATGTCCAGAGGCAGAGGGATGTCCAGAGGCAGAGGGATGTCCACAGGCAGAGGGATGTCCAGAGGCAGAGGACAGTCCAGACAGAGTAGTGAGGCCACAGCCAGCACGGCCGAAGCTGTTCCCGGCAGCGGGCAGTCGCGCGAAGCTCCCCCATCGAGGCCTCGTACTTCTGTGGTGTGGAGATTTTTTAATGTTTGTTCGGATGACAAACTGAGCGCGGTTTGCACACTCTGCCACTCAAAACTGAGTAGGGGCTCTGAGAAGAGCAATCTGACCACCTCAGGCATGCGGCGTCACTTGGAAGTCAAGCACTGGGCTGAGTGGGAGAGAGCAAACGCAATACAACCTGCGCCCAGTCCTGCTGCCACTGCCTCTTCCCCTTTGTTGTGTGCTGCCACTGCGGTCCAGACCTCCAGCCAGGACACCTCCACATCTGCCTCTGCCTCGGCTACTTTGGGGCCTTCTCCTTCAGCCTCCCCTTCCCCCGCCTCTTCGCCTGCACCTTCACACTCCTCGTCCCATCAACTGTCCATCTCGCAGGCGTTCGCAGGCGGAAGTACGCCTCGAGTCACCCCCAAGCCCAAGCCTTAAACTGCCACATCTCCAAACTGCTGGCCCTGGAGATGTTGCCGTTTAGGCTTGTGGAGACGCAGGCCTTCCGCGACCTGATGGCGGCTGCCGCACCTCGCTATTCCGTCCCCAGCCGCCACTACTTTTCCCGGAGTGCCGTCCCCGCCCTGCACCAGCACGTGTCGCGTAACATCAGGCGGGCCCTGAGGTACGCAGTCAGCGCAAAGGTCCACTTGACCACCGACTCGTGGACAAGCGCTTGCGGCCAGGGACGCTACATCTCTTTGACGGCACACTGGGTGAATGTAGTGGAAGCGGGGACGGGGTCGCAAACAGAGACGGCCTACCTACCACCCCCGCCCAAGATTGCCAGCATGGGTTCTGATAAACCCCCCTCCTCCTCCTCCTCCTCCTCCTCCTCCTCTGCCTTAACATCGCCCTCAGCCGCTAGCTGGAAGCGTTGCAGCACTGGCGCGGGGAGACGTCAGCAGGCGGTGCTTAAGCTCATCAGCTTGGGCGACAGGAAGCACAGCGCCCCAGAGGTGAGGGACGCCATATTGCAGCAGACGGAGATGTGGCTGTCGCCGCTGCAGCTAGGACCAGGCATGGTCGTGTGCGATAACGGCCGTAACCTGGTGGCGGCTCTGGAGCTTGCCGAACTCGATCACGTACCATGCCTGGCCCACGTTTTTAATCTGGTAGTCCAAAAATTTCTAAAGACTTACCCCAACCTGGCAGAGCTACTGGTGAAAGTGCAGCGCTTGTGCGCTCACTTTCGGAAGTCAACTGTAGCTGCTGCTAGCTTAAAAAACTCCAGAAACGCCTCCATTTGCCTGAACATCGGCTGTTGTGCGACCTGCCGACTCGCTGGAATTCCACCTATTCCATGTTGGCCAGGATGTGTGAGCAGCAGAGAGCATTGATGGAGTACCAGATTATGAATCCACGCGTGCCTCCAACTCAGCTCCCTCAGTTTGCCAACCACGAGTGGCCATGGATGGCAGACATATGCGATGTACTGCGTATCTTTGAGGAGTCCACCAAGAAGGTCAGCAGCGAGGACGCTATAGTGAGCGTAACCATCCCGCTCCTATGCGTCCTTAAAGAATCGCTCATCGCAATAAGGGAGAACGCATTGCACGCAGAGGAGACGGGGGTAGGAGGAGACGCAACGGAGCTTACACAGTCAGACCACACTTTTGTCTGCTTCACGGTGGCAGTTGCAGGAGGAGGAGGATGAGGAGGAGGACGACGTGGAGGTGGCTGTGGAAGAGGAGGAGGATGCTGGCGGCGAGGGTAGCAGTCAGGCTGTGTGCGTCCCATTGGTTCAGCGCGGATGGGGCGGAGAGGAGGCGGAAGAGGAGGAAATGGCAAGTGATCCTTCTGGTGGGGGCAGTGACGTCATGCCTATTCAGAGTCTGGCACACATGGCTGACTTCATGCTGGGCTGCTTTTCCCGGGACACACGTGTTGTCCGGATAGTGGAGAACAAACTGTACTGGGTCTTCGCACTCCTGGACCCCCGGTATAAAGATAACGTCTCCTCTTTTATTCCGGTAGAGGAGAGGACGAATCGATTGCTGGAATACCAGAGGGAACTCGTGCAGAACATGATGGAGATTTTCCCACCCACCATCGCTGGCGGCAGAGAGGAGAGGGTCTCCCAGAGTCCCACAACATCCATCAGGCCCACAGCCACCAGGGGAACACTCTCCAAGGTGTGGGACACGTTCATGGCACCCCCTCGTGCAACTTCCATCACTGCAGGGCCCGCTATCAGCAGGAGGGACAAGTATCGGCGGATGTTGCGGGAGTACCTGGCAGACCGTACCCCTGTCCTCCCCGATCCCTCGGCGTCCTACACTTACTGGGTCTCCAAGTTGGACACGTGGCTGGAACTGTCCCTGTATGCCTTGGAGGTGCTTGCCTGCCCTGCCGCCAGCGTGCTATCAGAAAGGGTGTTCAGCGCAGCCGGGGGCATTATAACCGATAAGCGCAGCCGCCTGTCAACCGACAGTGCCGACAGGCTGACGCTAATCAAAATGAACAGCAAGTGGATTGACCCGGACTTTGCTTCTCCAACAGTGGAAAGCAGCCAAAAGTGAAGTGCCATCTGTATGAAGTGCCATTTCCTCCTCCACCTCCTCCTCCTCCTCCTTAACCGCCGTAGAATTGCTCCGTAAATAAGAAAAATTTATATATTTATGGTTCACCTCTTGGGCCTCCACAAAATGTTTAAGAGGTCTCACCTCTTGGGCCTCCATATAATTTTTAACAGGTCTCACCTCTTGGGCCTCCACATAATTTTTAAGAGGTCTCACCTCTTGGGCCTGCACAAAATGTTTAAGAGGTCTCACCTCTTGGGCCTCCACATAATTTTTAAGAGGTCTCACCTCTTGGGCCTCCGCAAAATGTTTAAGAGGTCTCACCTCTTGGGCCTCCACATAATTTTTAAGAGGTCTCACCTCTTGGGCCTCCACAAAATCTTTAAGAGGTCTCACCTCTTGGGCCTCCACATAATTTTTAAGAGGTGTCACCTCTTGGGCCTCCACAAAATCTTTAGGAGGTCTCACCTCTTGGGCCTCCACATAAATTTTAAGAGGTCTCACCTCTTGGGCCTCCACAAAATCTTTAAGAGGTCTCACCTCTTGGGCCTCCACAAAATCTTTAAGAGGTCTCACCTCTTGGGCCTGCACAAAATCTTTAAGAGGTCTCACCTCTTGGGCCTGCACAAAATCTTTAAGAGGTCTCACCTCTTGGGCCTCCACATAATTTTTAAGAGGTGTCACCTCTTGGGCCTCCACAAAATCTTTAGGAGGTCTCACCTCTTGGGCCTCCACATAATTTTTAAGAGGTCTCACCTCTTGGGCCTCCACAAAATCTTTAAGAGGTCTCACCTCTTGGGCCTTCACATAATTTTTAAGAGGTCTCACCTCTTGGGCCTCCACAAAATCTTTAAGAGGTCTCACCTCTTGGGCCTCCACAAAATCTTTAAGAGGTCTCACCTCTTGGGCCTCCACAAAATCTTTAAGAGGTCTCACCTCTTGGGCCTCCACATAATTTTTAAGAGGTGTCACCTCTTGGGCCTCCACAAAATCTTTAGGAGGTCTCACCTCTTGGGCCTCCACATAATTTTTAAGAGGTCTCACCTCTTGGGCCTCCACAAAATCTTTAAGAGGTCTCACCTCTTGGGCCTCCACATAATTTTTAAGAGGTGTCACCTCTTGAGCCTCCACAAAATCTTTAAGAGGTCTCACCTCTTGGGCCTCCACATTATTTTTAACCCGTCTCACCTCTTGGGCCTCCACATAATTTTTAACAGGTCTCACCTCTTGGGCCTGCACAAAATCTTTAAGAGGTCTCACCTCTTGGGCCTCCACAAAATTTTTAAGAGGTCTCACCTCTTGGGCCTCCACATAATTTTTAAGAGGTCTCAGCTCTTGGGCCTCCACAAAATGTTTAAGAGGTGTCACCTCTTGGGCCTCCACATAATTTTTAACAGGTCTCACCTCTTGGGCCTCCACATAATTTTTAACAGGTCTCACCTCTTGGGCCTCCACATAATTTTTAAGAGGTCTCACCTCTTGGGCCTCCACAAAATCTTTAAGAGGTCTCACCTCTTGGGCCTGCACAAAATCTTTAAGAGGTCTCACCTCTTGGGCCTCCACAAAATCTTTAAGAGGTCTCACCTCTTGGGCCTCCACATAATTTTTAAGAGGTGTCACCTCTTGGGCCTCCACAAAATCTTTAAGAGGTCTCACCTCTTGGGCCTCCACATAATTTTTAAGAGGTGTCACCTCTTGGGCCTCCACAAAATCTTTAAGAGGTCTCACCTCTTGGGCCTCCACATAATTTTTAACCCGTCTCACCTCTTGGGCCTCCACATAATTTTTAACAGGTCTCACCTCTTGGGCCTCCACAAAATCTTTAAGAGGTCTCACCTCTTGGGCCTCCGCAAAATCTTTAAGAGGTCTCACCTCTTGGGCCTCCACATAATTTTTAACAGGTCTCACCTCTTGGGCCTCCACATAATTTTTAAGAGGTCTCAGCTCTTGGCCTCCACATAATTTTTAAGAGGTCTTACCTCTTTAGCCTCCACACAATTTTTAAGACATCTCACCTCTTGGGCCTCCACAAAATTTTCCATGAGCCTCTGGCCAGCCCACGGCCTCTTCCTGCCTTTTGCGGTCCTACGCATCCCTCAACATCCCCACTGCTTTACCTGCTAGACATGACACTGGGCCAGGTCGGGTCACTGACATCTCTAGCGCCAACAATTTGGGCATTTTAAGGCTTCTGCATGTGTTTGAGTTGTTTTTACATTTTAAAGAAGACATGTCTGACCACATTTCACACACACACACAATGACAATTAGGGGTGGGGTCTATTTGCTTTCCCCCTTGCCTATGCCATCTGTGGTTGTCATAGGCAACGTGATTTTAAGGGGTGCAGAATTTCATCTTCTTTTTTATCTAGTTTGGCTTGGGGTCCATGGCAATGTAGAGGAAAGAAGGTTTCCTTGTATGGTCTCACTTTACAGAGAGGTTAGATTGTCTTTGGAGTGTATTGTTGAGAGGCTGTGATAGTGGCGTAATAGTGCGACTTGGGCGCGTTATATGCACCCAGACATGCTTCCCCTGCTGTCCCAGTTGCATTCCAGCAGTGTTGGCATCCTTTTCTGAGGTTTCAGGGTGGACTTGGTGACCTCCAAGTGGTCGAATTGAGATTTCCAAGTGGCGAGCATTTTTTCCCCATAGACTTTAATGGGATTCGATATTCGGTCGAATAGTCGAATTTCGCGGTCTATTCGAATCGAATTTCGAACTTTCGAATATTTCACTACTCGCTCATCTCTAGTTATATCCATTTGGCCTTCTCATTAACACTCCAGAAAGGAAAACGGTCATACGAGCCCATTCAGCCCTGAAACACATGTATGACTATTTGGGCATTGTGGATTTGCAAATTTCAGACTGGAATCCTGTCCAAGAACTGACGCTCCTACCAGCACTTCCATTGATCACCCCTTGGACCCCGGTGGGATCCGGTAAACCACAGAGACAGAAGAGGAAATCTGGAAAACCTACACCTAGAAGGATCCAAGTGGACACTGATTGAGAGCCTCTCAATGCGATAGTCCTCTCCAACATCTTCTTACCTCATGTGGTCAGATCGATCCAAGCTTTCAATGCTTCTCTCTGGGACGCGATTTCTTCATTTTACTGTCTTTTATTTCACTTCCTACCTTTACCTATTCTATCTTTTTAGCTCTACCTAGTTATTGGAGTACTTAGTGACTCCGCTACCTACCATATATAGAGCCTATATTATGACAAGCTGCCCGCTCCTTCCATTCGGTCGTTTTTTTTGGCAGTCTGCGCCTGACGTATCCTATTATGACTATCTAGACCTGTTGCTCCAAATAGGAGCCATATTCGTTATCATTTTTTATTAACCTTCTGTTTATTCAATTAGTATATGTGATATTCAGAAACACCCAACAAAGAATGTTGGTTTTTCTTATCGACGTATATATACAAGGGCTATTTTCACTATTTCACCTACCCTTGTTGTCCCCATATATCCTAAGATGTCCCTAGATATCTGGTATCCAACTTTCAGGATGATAATTTTGTATCTATTACGATATTACTGTAGAATATATGACCCTGGTGCTCTATCACTATGGTATGTAAATGATTGTGGTTAAGGTATGTTCTTATAATGTGAGTGGGTTGAATGCTCCTGCCAAGCGGAGTCAGATTTGTAATATGTTAAAGAAAGTTTAAACAGATATCTTGCTTCTGCAAGAAACCCTTTTCAGGAGAAATCATATCCTTCTTTTAAAACACCTGGTATACAACCAGTGGTTCCATAGTACCTCACCAGATTCAGCCTCAAAGGGCGTTAGTATTGCCATTCATAAACAGCTCCCCTTGGAGGTGCGTTCAACTCTTAAAGATGATCATGGTCGATATGTGTTTATAAAGGGAATGTTGGGTACACAACTAATTACTATTGGCAATCTCTACACTCCGAACACCAATCAGACACCATGGTTGAGAGACACTTTGGCGTTATTCCATAAATTTGCTGAAGGCATTTCCCTCATGGGTGGAGATCTTAATGTAGCTCTACACCCGGAGATAGATGCATCTACGGGTACCTCCTCACTCTCTGGCACCTCACTTAGGTATATACGCAATAACTTGGCTAAAGCAGGGCTTGTAGATAGCTGGAGAGTGTTAAATCCCAATACCAAAGACTATACATATTACTCTCCAGCACACTCCTCATATCAGAGGTTAGATTATCTTCTAGTCTCTACCTCACTACTCCCCTTTTGCAAAAAAGCATCAATAGGCTCAATAACTCTCTCAGATCATGCCCCTGTATTTCTACAGTTTAAATCCCAAAGCATCCCAAAGAAAGAGATGATCTGGAGATTGAATTAAACTGTTCTCCATAACCCTAAAAACGTAGACTTTATTGTCAAAACATTGAAAGACTATTTCATAACCAATGATAAGGGAGATGTCTCGTCTAGCGTAATTTGGGAAGCACATAAGGCGGTAGTACGAGGACATTTAATTTCTTTGGGCGCACACATTAAGAAATGTAGAGAAGCGGAAATATTATCTTTGCAAACTCAAATTCACACTCTGGAATCTAAGCATAAGAAGCATCTCTCTCATGAGATTCTACATGATTTAGACCTACTTAGGTCCCAACTTAAAAATAAACTAAATGATAGGTCGGCCAAACTATATCTATCAACCAAATTTAAGTACTACGCACACGGCGACAAAGCCACCAAGTTTATGCTCTCTCAGCTGAAGAAAAGACAAGTCCACTCCTATATACACTCTATTCAGTCTTCCTCTGCACAACCCTTACTACAAACAGAACAGATCGCTGCTAGATTCACAGAATACTACAAACAGTTATACAACATTAAGAGTTCTCCCTCCCCCTCTGCAGATAATACTAAACAAACTCATGTTGCACAATGGTTATCCCCCCTCAAACTTCCTATGTTACAGCCCGAACAGGTGAAGGGCCTGAGTAGCCCCTTTACTCTTATAGAATTGAAAAAGGCACTTAAAAGTACTCCTCTTCATAAAAGTCCAGGACCTGATAGATTGACCATGAAATACTACGACTCTTTTCAAGACATCCTGTTAACCCATTTACTTAAAGTTTGTAATTCCCTGTGGGATGGTGGCAAGCTTCATCCACATATGTTATCAGCCCAGATTACCATTATTCCCAAAGAAGGGAAGGACCCCACCGCATGCTCTAGCTACCGTCCAATCTCCCTCTTAAACAATGATCTAAAACTACTACAGTAGCTAAAATGCTTGCTCTCAGGCTACAACATCTTCTGCCCCAATTGATTAATATGGAACAGGTCGGTTTTATTAGCAGACGGGAGGGGAGAACGAACACCTGTAGGATGGTTAACATTATTCAATATGCTCACACTACTTCGACTCCACTAGTCCTTCTCGGTACAGATGCCGAGAAGGCCTTTGATAGAGTGGATTGGACATATATGATACAAGCCTTACGAGGTTTTCATATACCCGATGCTTTTATTGATGTAGTCATGGCCATGTACAATAAACCGAGCGCACGAGTCCTGGTCAACGGTACTCTGTCACCTCCCTTTACTATTAGTAACAGGACTAGACAGGGTTGCCCACTCACTCCGCTCCTTTTTGTTCTTTCAATAGAACCACTCCTTCAAACATTTAGACTAGATCCTCGTATACAAGGAATTAAGATTGGACATTCAGTCCATACACATGCTGCCTTCGCAGATGATCTTCTCTTAATCATTACCAAACCT
The DNA here is from genome assembly GCA_900303285.1 of Rhinella marina. Taxonomy (NCBI): domain Eukaryota; kingdom Metazoa; phylum Chordata; class Amphibia; order Anura; family Bufonidae; genus Rhinella; species Rhinella marina. The sequence goes on from ONZH01009688.1 coordinate 20,745, forward strand.
GTGGAAGCTTTCCCTGCTATTCATTCAATCTTGGATAGTTATGGGGCTCTCTCTAATTTCAAAGTTAACCTCACCAAGTCACAAGTTCTAAATGTCACCCTGGAACCGCATACACAACAACTACTGGAACACTGCACACCTTTTACATGGTCCAACCGCCACATACCATTTTTGGGTATAAGACTTACCTCACACCCCTCTACGCTATATTTAGAAAATTACCAACCACTACCCAAAATTGTGGGAGCTCTACTTAAGTCATGGGACATTCCATTTACATCCTGGCTTGGCCATAGATCATTGGTTAAAATGATTATTCTTCCAAAGCTATTATATTATCTCCAAATTTTACCCATTCATTTACCCAAATCCTTTTTTGACCAAATCAGAGGAACTCTCTCTCGGTTTTTGTGGAACGGTGCCAGGCCTAGACTATCCCACGCACAAGTGATAAAACTACCTACAAGTGGAGGCCTTGGAATACCTGACTTCCACTTATATTACAAAGCAATACAGGGTATGAGAGTATTGGAATGGCTACGACCCTCTTCCGATAGATTAGACATACTAATTGAACAAGCCATGGTAGATGTCCCATTACGAGCTCTAGCTTTGTCAAATAAACCCGTTGACATGTGACACACTAACCGTTTGGGATATAGGATTGGGAGACAAACTACTCAGTGCGCCTCTATCCCCACTAATGCAGATACGAGACATAATGTGGGACTCTTCTCAAGAGTTTTAGACGTTCTCTCACAGACCCTTGCAAATTGTGCGCCACATCACTATGGGATTATATCGCTGACTCCCAAAGAGACTCATCACCGGACACAGTCACTCTACCCCTTAAAAGCTTCAACTACTTTCAGAAAGCGCACCTTCTAAATGTGATCAAAAAGACATCTACTCCGACGAGGATGTGCCCCACAGCCTTTGCATTAATGGTTTTGAGCAACAAACCCCCAAAGCAAAAAATATCCAAACTATACACTTCCCTCATAGCCTCTGTTGATAAACAGAAACCATTATTTATTAAAGCTTGGGAAAGGGACTTGGAAGTTACCTTTTCCCCAGAGGAAGTAAAATTGTTATTAGCACAAACCAATAAATTCTCTAGATGTGTAAGTCTCCAAGAGAATTATTATAAAATGTTGATGCGGTGGTACTATACACCCACGCAACTTCACAAAATATTTCCCTCAACTTCCTCTCTGTGTTGGAGATGTAACCTAGAGGAGGGTACTTTCCTACATATATGGTGGACGTGTTCTGTAATTGCCCCCTTCTGGTCAGAGATTTGTAGTATAATGTCCAAGCTTCATACCATAAAAATCAATCCTACACCACTGTTCTGCCTCCTAGGTAAGGCAACCTTCAAACCTAAATCTAAATATACAACTCAACTGTTTCACCACCTTCTAGCAGCTGCAAGAACATTGATTGGGGCACAATGGAAATCCACGATGGCACCATCCATCACACATTGGTTGGTCAAATGTGATCAAATCTACAGATTGGAACAAATTGCGCACTGGGACTCTAAGATTTCACCAAGATTTGACCTCATATGCGGTGCTTGGAAAAAGTACAGACAAATAACATAACTACAGATCCTCTTATACTGGATCTTCACACTTGAAATTATTGGTACCGCTCACTGTCTTACCATCCCAGATAGCTCATCTTCCCTTCCCCAACCCCAGTTTTACCCCATTGTTCCTCTATTGTTATAAACATCCAGGTACTAACACTATATTTCTAAGAGGAAATAAAATATGTACTTACTGTTGATGTATAGCATGGAACATGCCGACGACCTTGTTACTATACTATTTGTAACACTATATATGTAAATTGTTGCGTTCCGATTTATATCACTGATAATTTGTGAGTACTCTTACCTTTATCGCATGTCATGCTCATGTTGATGCTAATAAAATATTTGAAAAACTAACAATTTAAAGCATACCTGTTTTTATAAGAAAATATCAAAGTCCTCCTTAGACAGCTATATATGTAAACTCATTGACAAATAAAGCACCAAAAATGAGTTATTGGAATCAAACAAAACTGTATGAATATAATGATGATATAAATAAGTGATTACATTACAACAAAAGGAAACATTTATTGGGAAAAACTATATAATTGAAAAGAAGCTCTAGTACCCCATTAGGCCACCTCTAGCCTGGATACAAGATGAGATATGGTTGGGAATGGAGGCCTATAGGTTCCGGATGTTAGGCTGTGGCACCATTTGCCCCCAGATGTTAATGCTGGGCCTGAAGATCTGGGACACTCATATGTTGCTGAAGCTGTTGTCCTAGCTGGTCCTATAAATGCTCTTTTGGAGATAAATCTGGCGACCAGGCAGGCAGAGAAAGTTTTGCAATCTGGCATTCCAGGGAAAGCCTTTCTGTGTGTGGGCAAGCATTATCCTACTGAAGAATGCCTGTTGGAAGCCCTGCCTTGAGAGGAACACATGTGGCCACACGATGCCCTGCACATATTGTTGAGCTGTTAGTGTCTCTCATATTACTACTGGGGATGACCGACTGTCGTATATGATAGCTCCTCAGAGCAACACATCAGCAGTTGGGGCAGGAATAAAGCAGTCACTAGTGTTGAGCGAACACCTCTGTGCTCGTATGCTCGGGTGCTCTGGCCGAGCACTACGGGTTGCTCGAGTGCTCGGCCGAGCGCCCGAGCATAATGTTAGTCAATGGGACTAAACCAGGCACCCCCCACTCGGAAGAGGGGAGGGTGTCTGGTTAATAGAAAAAGGCCAGAATCGCGACTTCTCTTGTATGCTAATTAACTTAATTTGTACGCATTAGCGCACAATGCATACGCATTAGCGTACAATGCGTACGCATTAGCGCACAAAATGCGTACGCATTAGTACAAATTCAACAAATTCGTACGTATTAGCATACAAATTCATACGCATTAGCATACAAATTCGTAAGAATTAGCGTACAAATCAACATTACAGTGCGGGGAAGAGACTCGAGCATTGCGCTCGAGTACACTCAGTGTTCGGCCGAACACCGAGCGGACCCGAGCATAGGCATGCTCGGCCGAACAGCGAGTTCGGCCGAGCATGCTCGCTCAACACTAGCAGTGACCACAAGCCCTTCATACTCAAAATCATCTGACATTGGATCCCAAACTAAAACTGTATTCATCACTAAAGCTGATATAGTTCCAGTCTATAGCAGTTCAGGTTTCTCATTTATGACAGCACTGCAAATGAAGGCGATGATGGCTGTCAATGGCAGGACAACAAATATCCTTCTGCGAAGCCCTTGGATGTGGTCCAGGCAGAGACAGGGGTGTGTAATAAAGATGCCTCCTGTGTTTGCGTGGTGAACAATGAGAAGATCCAGTGTCTAATCAGACTACACCTGCAATAATTTACATACAGTGTCTAGAAAAAGTATTCATACCACTTCAACTTTTCCACATTTTTTCACATTGCACCCAAAAACTTAAATGTATTTTATTGGGATTTTAATTGACAGACTAGTATCAAGCTTGTGTGAAATGGAAAAAAACCCAGATACATGTTTTTCAAAATGTTTAATAAAATCTGGAAAGCGTGGCGTGCATTTGTATTCAGTCTTCCTGAGTCAATACTTTGCAGGACCAACTTTTGCTGCAATTGCAGCTGCAAGTCTTTTGAGGTATGTCTATAACCGCTTTTCACAGCTAAAGGCTGAAATTTTTGATGATTTTTCTTTGAAAAATACTTGAAGCGCAGTCAGATTGGATGGAGAGCTTATGTGAACAGCAATTTTCCAGCAATTGCCACAGATTCTCAATAGGATTTAGGTCTGGACTGGGCCATTCTAACACATGAATATGCTTTGATCTAAACTATTCTATTGTAGATCTGGCTGTTTGTTTAGGGTTTCTGTCCTGTTGGAAGGTGAACCTCCGCCCCAGTCTCAAGTCTTGTGCAGCCTCTTACAGATTTCCTCTAGGATTGTCCTGTATTTAGCTCCATCCATCTTCCTATCAATTTTGACCAGCTTCCCTGACCCTGCTGAAGAAAAACATCCCCATAGCATGATGCTACCACCATCATGTTTCATGGTGGGGGATGGTGTGTTCAGGGTGATGTGCAGTGTTAGTTTTCTGCCACAAATAGTGTTTTGCATTTAGGCCAAAAAGTTCAATTTTGGTCTCATTTGACGAGACCACCTTCTTCTACATGTTTGCAGTGTCCCCTAAATGGCTTGTGGCAAACTCTAAATGGGCTTCTTATGGCTTGCTTTCAAAAATGGTTTTCTTCTTGCCACTCCAGAAATCTGCATAAAGGGCAGATTCCTGGAGTACATGACTAATACCGGGTGGGCTATTTATATGGATACACCTAAATAAAATGGGAATTGTTAGTGATATTAACTTCCTTCCTTCCTTTTTTTGTTCCTTTTCACACTTTCATCCCTACTGAGTAGATGAGATTTCCACTAGTGTAATGATAGTGTTAAGCCACTACATTGCTCCATCACCTCTAATAGCAAGGGGCCTCACAGAAAAAGAGAAACTGAAGCTGCATCTCCCTCCTTCCCCACCTACATGTTTTCTAGTTACTGTATGACAAATTTGTTACTACTAAAAAGGGAAGGGGGTTGGGTGACTAAAGGCTTCTGGATAGTGAGAAATAAGATCTACTATCTACCTCAGTGTAGGTCAGTTGTAAAGCTATCTACTATCCACATCAGTCATTCATTTATGCCTTTGCAAAAGGCTATTATTAAGATGTAGTACGGATCCTGGAAGATCGTTGTATAGTGACTGCCCTCTGAGGTAAAATAGATCAGACATGATGGATTTTACTTGTCCAACTTTAATCATTATCTTGGGACAGAAGCAGCACCAAAGCTGTCTGGGAGCTGCTCATCTTGTGTAATAGTGTACGTAGACCATTATTTGAAGTTAATTGACAAAGTAACATGACATAGATGTTATTACAAGTACACAGCAAGGCTTGGCCGTATACTCTGTATACTTAAAGTAGAACTAATGGGAAGACCAGTAAAGACAAATAATCTCTAATGGAAAAAAGTCTTAGTGCTCTTGTATAGAGATATCATTGGCGCCGGCCTCTGTTCTGTCATGTTTTTATCGATTTATACAGAATCTAATAGTCTACTACGCTATTTTAGCAATTTAAAAAAGACAGATACAAATGACAGACATACAAACGCAACATGCAGACATTGTCTCAGGACCTCCATCTCAGGGAAGAGCAATCTGTGAGCTCAATCCTATCCTCATCCTGCATTTTTAGTGATAGTTGATATCCAGAGCTGCAACCTATTAAACATGCACACAAACTCACACATACATACACACTATACACATTGCTCTGTCTATGGTTTCACTATATTTAATGCTTCTATACTGAGGCACTATATATATGACTGGTTTCTTGTACACAGTAAGCATTCCGTATAGTGTTTGTACCGAGACTTTGATTTGAATATTAAGTCATAGAACAAGTCTCTCTGCTTGAGAAATGGTTTATTGATAAAAGTAGTGATGCAGTAACTTCTGAAATATATGCATTGCAGAGAACACATTGATTTATTTAGATTACGTTCCAAGGAGTGTGACTGTGAATTTAGCTTCCTACTTCAGTTCTTCTCTAAGAATTTCAATAGAGCAGCTTTAAATTTAAGGCAAAGTTTGTGCCATATTTAATGTGTTGGATAGGAGGATGAAGATATTTCTATGTTCAGAATACTTTGTGTCTTCTCTTTCTTATGGGATTGTCTCAAGAAAAATGTAAAAAAATGAAAAACAGACATCATATAGTACGACCGTCTTTTTCTAAGAAAGCTAGAACCAGTCCTGTACTGGACATGGATACTGAGATCTCTACATTCATTTCTCCAGTTGGTGTGCTAGAGTTATTTCAAGCTGGCAGCTCAAGAGGTGTGTCCTTTCTCAGGGGTTGGGACCTCTCAGGAGGAGTGTCCATTTTCAGGAGGTGTGTCTCTTCTGATGCAGCTTTCTCCTTGTAACTGTCACAGCTTCTAACAGTAGATATGACTAGTGGCAGTCGAAGGATGGAACCAAAGACAGCTGGACAGACAAATAAGGAAAAGAACTAACAGCAGGTGGCGCCATGCAGATACATTTTATATGTGCAACTCAGTGGATATACTACATTTTTAATTACATGCATTTGCAAAAGTATTCAGATCCAGGTGCTCATTAGAAAAATTTATAGAAGTAGTTGGTGCACACTTCAAGGTCAGTATGGTTTGGTGCTCCAATAATATAGACCGGCCTAATCGGTCCAAAACAAACACAGAAATATAGAAAAAATAGAATTGGGCACTCGTATCTGGATGTAGCGGATCACAGCACAATAAATGTATTATAAGGTACAATTTATTTCCATATAAAAAACATACTCATAAAACAATGAAAAGCATAAAAGTGTGCTTATAAAACAGTGAACAGCATAAACATGTAGCCCTGGAGAATGCAATCCTAAAATTCTTAGTTTGTATATGCAAATATATAATAGCATAAATGGTTCCCCTTATTTGTATAAATGTGTAATTTAGTAAAATGTTCCACTCATTTACATGGATGTAACTTGTTGCACGATGATGGAGTATGGTAATAATATTTCACCAAATTGTATGCTCCAATCGATGATCGTGATTTATCCTCATCCATACAACTGGCTTAAAAACTGTCCATATCGTGGCGTCCCACAATAGTGTTCTCCTTTATAATATATTGCCAGTACTTACAGATTTGTCGCTCTGTATTCCTTGTCGGTACCGTGGGTTTATTTGCTTTAGGTGGTCGGCGTCTCAGAGTTCCCTGTTATGCTGTTCACTGTTTTATAAGCACACTTTTATGCTTTTCATTGTTTTATGAGTATGTTTTTTATATGGAAATAAATTGTACCTTATAATACATTTATTGTGCTGTGATCCGCTACATCCAGATACGAGTGCCCAATTCTATTTTTTCTATATTTCTCATTAGAAAAATGTAGAATATTTTTCATAGGACAATCCTTTAAATATAATACTTTCTATCACTTTCCTTACACAATATGTGAGGATGAACCGTAACTGCAGATGGATTCCTGTCTATAAGATGCTCTGGAAGTACATAGGAACTATCTGCTAAAATCCTCTTTTGCATAGTTACAATATTGAAGATTGGTTAAAAAGAAGTGCATTGAAGATGGGTATATAATAGAATTGTATTATGACAAGGTGGAAGAATTAGTATTCAGGCTCTACCAGGGCAGTGGATTGTGGACGTGGTTCGGAAGGAAATGTATCCCTGTGTAATTAGGCAAATTTGCTATTTATGTGTCTGCGTTTAGGGGGGAATTTATCATGTGGGTGATATTTGAAGTCAGTTTTGCAGGAATCTGTGTTAGAGTACTTTGTGCCACATTTATCAAATGTCACTGGTTGTTTGATAAATTTGTCTTGTCCTTAAACCTAACACTTCTGTCTAGAGAAGCTCCTCCAGTTTTCCTACGCCACGCTCCTTCTGGAGTGAGATTGTGACTTATTTGCAACTTTGAAAAAAAAGTCTGGAGTGAATTAAAAAGTCTTTAGTAATTCTGGAGTGAAACTCATTAACATAACTAACCACACTCACTTTCCACACATATTAGAAAACTGGAGTGACTGGTGTAAAAATGCAAAAAGTTGCAAAAACCCTATTTTGCAACTTTTGGATGCCAGAATTCTGAAGTGAAGGTATGATAAATCAGGGCCTTAGTATGTGAGGGTCTACCGTATTATCTATAAGATCAGGAATTTGCAAGTAGACCCTAAATGCTTTATTACACAGCTCGATGTGGCAGACGATTGTCGGGAGGAAAGCATTCCCTCCTGGCTATCGCCTGCCCACTAGCGGATGAGACTGCTGCTATTACATGCAGCAATCTCCTTATCACACTCCCACAAAATTGACATTAACAGAAAAGTTGTGTTTAAATGTTCAGTATCCAATGGCTGCCAATGGTTTTTGGAATGTTAAGCGTAGAAAATGTTGACATTGCCAATGATATTATAGCCAAGATAAAAAAAAAAAAAAAAATTTGGATATGGTAACATATCTGTAAAATAGATATATTCCTAAAGGTTTTAGCAGAAGAAATATAAACGAAACATTATGGCACCGATCATAAATATATTAATGGCAGCAATAATAAACTGATATAGATTACACTATATCACTATAATGATATAATTTTCAAATGATGTATACTTTCAATTGTATTTTGTGGGGGAACCTGTTGGCATAGTTATATATTAGTCTGTGATTTCTATCCAAGTAAAAATAAATTATGAAATATTACCACATTCCCTGACAGTCACTAAACAGGCTATATCTAGAGATGAGCGAACATGCTCGTCCGAGCTTGGTGCTCGTTTGAGTATTAGGGTATTCGCATATGCTCTCTACTCGGACGAGCATATCGCGATCCTCGAGGAAATGGCAACTTCCTCTTCCTGCATGTTAGGCGCCTTTTTTCAGCCAATCAACATGCAGGAGAGTCTTCGGTACCTCCTAGCATCACGTGGGGCCCCTACAAGTCGATAGCAGGGATTGGCTGGTCAGATCAGATGACCTGGGAATATAAGAATCTGGTCCCGCGTTGCTCGCATCATACGCCGTCTGCATGAGATTAGGGATAGAGCTGCGGTCTGTCAGGGAGAGTGTTAGGGCCTGAATTTAGATGTTGGTTAGGCAGGAATCACCCACAAAGAACCCAACAGACCTTCTAAGGGCTACAAGCACCTTTTTTTTTTGTCTCCTCCTGGCTGCTGGTTGGGACTTGTAGTGCAGCTACCGCCATCTTGGCTTAACACTGTACACAGTGACTGGTGGCAGAAGGGACAGCACGTGGTCCACACAGACCCAAAATAAATTGCCCAAAGTCCTCTCAGTACTCATTTTTGCTGCTGCTGCTGCTGCTGCTGTACCTTGGCTTGCTGGGATCTGTAGTGCAGTCTAGGGAATACGATTTTTCTCTCATTTCTATACACTACAGTCCAGTGAACAATTATGTAGTGTACTGTACAGTAGCGTCAGTCTAGGGAATACGTTTTTCTCTCATTTCTATACACTACAGTCCAGTGAACAATTATGTAGTGTATTGTACATTAGCGTCAGTCTAGGGAATACGTTTTTCTCTAATTTCTATACACTACAGTCCAGTGAATAATTATGTAGTGTACTGTACAGTGGCGTCAGTCTAGGGAATATGTTTTTCTCTCATTTCTATACACTACAGTCCAGTGAACAATTATGTAGTGTACTGTACAGTAGCGTCAGTCTAGGGACTATGTTTTTCTTTCATTTCTATACACTACAATCCAGTGAACAATTATGTAGTGTACTGTACAGTAGCGTCAGTCTAGGGAATACGTTTTTCTCTCATTTCTATACACTACAGTCCAGTGAACAATTATGCCATTTGACTGCAATCTCAGTCAGACAAAGGCATTGGTGGTGTCACCGCCATGCTGTGTCAGGCTAAATTTTTGGGTGGTTCACCTGCTACCTCAGTCTAACTCGATCACTCTGTTGTCATCGCCGCCATACAGGGTCACGCTAAAGTTTTTATGTGCTTCGCCTGCTACCTCACTCTAACTCGGACACTCTGTTGTCACCGCCGCCATACAGGGTCACGCTAAATTTTATTTGTTCTTCGCCTGCTACCTCAATCTAACTCTGTCACTCTTGTCACCGCCATGCTGCGTCACGTGAAATTTTATTTGTTTTTCGCCTGCTATCTCACTCTAACTCGTTCACTCAGTTGTCACCACCATAGTGGGTTGCACTATAGCAGCCCAAATCTGCACAGTGCTTTTTTTCTCTCTAACTGATCGATACTACACGTCACATTAGAAAATACGTTTTTTTGCTCTCAGTTAATACACATATATTTGAAAAAGTTCAATGGAACAATTTTCTGGGTTGAACTATACCAGGCCGAGTCTGCACAATCCTTTGTTTCTCTCTAATTGCTATATACTACACGTCACGTTAGAAAATACGTTTTATTGCTCTGTTATACAAATATATTTGAAAAAGGTCACTGTGGGACAATTTTCTGGGTAGCTCTATGCCAGGGCCAGTCTGCACAATTCTTTGTTTCTCTCTAATTGATATATAATACCGTTATATACACAAAATTTTGAACCCAGAAGGGGTGCCACCACTACCAGCCTAACCACCACCAGCATGCACAGGCATATGAGTGCTAAATACCCGACTCAATGGAACCAAGGCCGTTCACCTCCTGCGGGTAACACCACTGCTCCTTCCCCTGTGTCACTTGCTGCCTCAGCGAGTCAACCCCCCGCCCAGGACCGCGGCACGAGCGCCTCCCGCCCGAAAACTACCCCTTCGCCTCCACGATCCTCCACACTGTCCACCAATGTGTCCCTGCGCAGTGTTCAGCTGTCATTAGATCAGACATTAAAGCGCAAGCGAAAATAAAGTTCCACCCACCCACATGCACAAGCCCTCAACGTCCACATACAGGGCCACGCTAAATTTGAATGTGCTTCGCCTGCTCCCGCAGTGTAACTCGGTCACTCTGTAGTCACAGCCATACAGGGCCACAATAATTTTTTTAGGTGCTGCGCCTGCTCCCGCAGTGTAACTCGGTCACTCTGTAGTCACAGCCATACAGGGCCACGCTAAATTTTAATGTGCTTCGCCTGCTCCCGCAGTGTAACTCGGTCACTCTGTAGTCACAGCCATACAGGGCCACGCTAAATTTTAATGTGCTTCGCCTGCTCCCGCAGTGTAACTCGGTCACTCTGTAGTCACAGCCATACAGGGCCACGATAAATTTTTATGTGCTTCGCCTGCTCCCGCAGTGTAACTCGGTCACTCTGTAGTCACAGCCATACAGGGCCACGATAAATTTTAATGTGCTTCGCCTGCTCCCGCAGTGTAACTCGGTCACTCTGTAGTCACAGCCATACAGGGCCACGCTAAATTTTTATGTGCTTCGCCTGCTCCCGCAGTGTAACTCGGTCACTCTGTAGTCACAGCCATACAGGGCCACGATAAATTTTTATGTGCTTCGCCTGCTCCCAGCAGTGTAACTCGGTCACTCTGTAGTCACAGCCATACAGGGCCACGATAAATTTTTAATGTGCTTCGCCTGCTCCCACAGTGTAACTCGGTCACTCTGTAGTCACAGCCATACAGGGCCACGATAAATTTTTATGTGCTTCGCCTGCTCCCGCAGTGTAACTCGGTCACTCTGTAGTCACAGCCATACAGGGCCACGATAAATTTTAATGTGCTTCGCCTGCTCCCGCAGTGTAACTCGGTCACTCTGTAGTCACAGCCATACAGGGCCACGCTAAATTTTTATGTGCTTCGCCTGCTCCCGCAGTGTAACTCGGTCACTCTGTAGTCACAGCCATACAGGGCCACGCTAAATTTTAATGTGCTTCGCCTGCTCCCGCAGTGTAACTCGGTCACTCTGTAGTCACAGCCATACAGGGCCACGATAAATTTTTATGTGCTTCGCCTGCTCCTGCAGTGTAACTCGGTCACTCTGTAGTCACAGCCATACAGGGCCACGATAAATTTTTATGTGCTTCGCCTGCTCCCGCAGTGTAACTCGGTCACTCTGTAGTCACAGCCATACAGGGCCACGATAATTTTTTATGTGCTTCGCCTGCTCCCGCAGTGTAACTCGGTCACTCTGTAGTCACAGCCATACAGGGCCACGCTAAATTTTAATGTGCTTCGCCTGCTCCCGCAGTGTAACTCGGTCACTCTGTAGTCACAGCCATACAGGGCCACGATAAATTTTAATGTGCTTCGCCTGCTCCCGCAGTGTAACTCGGTCACTCTGTGTAGTCACAGCCATACAGGGCCACGCTAAATTTTTAATGTGCTTCGCCTGCTCCCGCAGTGTAACTCGGTCACTCTGTAGTCACAGCCATACAGGGCCACGATAAATTTTAATGTGCTTCGCCTGCTCCCGCACAGTGTAACTCGGTCACTCTGTAGTCACAGCCATACAGGGCCACGATAAATTTTTATGTGCTTCGCCTGCTCCTGCAGTGTAACTCGGTCACTCTGTAGTCACAGCCATACAGGGCCACGATAAATTTTTATGTGCTTC
>ONZH01009689.1:0-20064 GCA_900303285.1 Rhinella marina
CCCCTCGTCTCCCTCCTCGGTGGCCAGGAACTACTTACTCTGCGCCAGCGTTGTCAGATGGAAATTTGTGGAGCAATTTTTTGACAAGGGCTTTCTGGTATTGCAACATTTTACTTGTCCTCTCTACCACAGGAATGAGAGATGGGAAGTTTTCTTTGTAGTGTGGGTTCAGAAGGGTGAACAACCAGTAATCCGTGTTGCCGAATATGCGTATAACGCGCGGGTCACGGAAAAAGCAGCCTAGCATGAAGTCAGCCATGTGTGCCAGAGTCCCAACAGACAAGGCTTCGCTCTCCCCACCAGGAGCATGACTCTCAATATCCTCCTCATCCTCTTCCTCCTCTTCAGTCCATCCACGCCGAAGAGATGGTGTAAACGCGGTATGCCTACCCTGTGTAGCGGTGGCAACCGTCTCCTCCTCCTCCTCCAATTGGTGCTGAGTAGACAAATCGAGGGTGGTCTGGCTATCACCCTGTGTAGGGTCTTCCCCCATTTCCACCTCTTCCACACGCAGAGCATCAGCCTTTATTGTGAGCAGCAAGCTTTTAGTAGACACAGAAGTGGGATGGTTACGCTGATAATGGCATTATCGCCGCTCACCATCTGTGTAGATTCATCAAAGTTGCGTAACACCTCACAGAGGTCAGACATCAATGCCCACTCGTCGCTTGTGAAGAGCGGAAGCTGACTAGAAAGGCGCCGACCGTGTTGCAGCTGGTATTCTATTACTGCTCTCTGCTGCTCACAAAGCCTGCTCAACATGTGTAAGGTGGAATTCCATCGCGTGCTCAGGTCGCACAGCAGTCGGTGAGCCGGCAACCACAAGCACTGCTGCAGGGTTGCCAGGCCGGCTGAAGCTGTCAGTGACTTGTGGAAATGGGCACACAGGCGACGCACCTTCACCAGTAGCTGAGGCAAATTCAGCTTTTCAGAAACCGCTGAACTGCTAAGTTGAATACATGGGCCAGGCATGGTATGTGTGGGAGGTTGGCCAGCTCCAAAGCCACTACCAAGTTGTGGCCGTTGTCGGATACAACCATGCCTCGCTTTAGGTTGACTGGCGAGAGCCATAGCTCAGCTTGTTCCCTTATGCCATGCCACAGCTCTGCGGCGGTGTGCTGTTTGTCACCCAGGCAAATAAGCTTCAGCATGGCCTGTTGCCGCTTACCGACTGCTGTGCTACACTTCTTCCAGCTACTGACAGAAGTCTGAGTGGTGCTGTAAGATGACAATTCTGCATGGGAAGAAGTGGAGGAGGAGGTGCAGGAAGAGAAGGAAGGGTTGCAACAATCCTCAGCGTGGGTAGCACCTGGGCCATCCCTGGGTACGACTCGTTTCCAGCTTCCACAACGTTCACCCAGTGTGCCATCAGGGAAATGTAGTGTCCCTGACCACAAGTGCTTGTCCATGTGTCAGTTGTTAAGCGGACCTTGCCAGTAACTGTGTTGGTCAGGGCCCGGGTTTTGTTTCTGGACACATGCTGGTGTAAGGCAGGGACGGCACACCGGAAAAAATAGTGGCGGCTGGGGACTGCGTAACTAGGGACAGCCACCGCCATCAGGCCGCAAAAGGCCTCGGTGTCCACCAGCCTAAACTGAAACATTTCTAGGGCCAGCAACTTGGAAAGTTGCATGTTTAGGGCTATGGCCTGTGGGTGGGTGGCAGGGTATTTGCGCTTGTGTTCAAATGCCTGCAGTAAGGAAATTTGAACGCTGCGCTGGGACATTGAAGTAGACGTGCTGGCTGATGTTTCCTGCAAAGGTCCAGGTGAAGGGCGGGAGGCATCTTGGCCTGCGTCTTGGACAGCACGTAACAGAGGGGAAGAAGAGTCAGTGGTGTGACCTGCAGACACAGATCATGGACCCAGGCGTTCAGCCCACCTTTTAGGGTGCTTTGCTGACATATGTCGGATCATGCTGGTGGTGGTCAGGTTGCTGGTGTTTACGCCCCTGCTCATCTTGGTACGGCACAGGTTACAAATTACAATCCATTTATCGTCAGCACTTTCCTCAAAAAACCGCCAGACAGCAGAACACCTAACCCTTGGCAAAGGAGCTGGCCGCAAGGGGCTGCTCCGGGAAACAGTTGTGGGCCTGGTTGTCGTGGCCTGCCTTCTCCCTTTTTCCACCCCACTGCCTCTTCCAGCCTGTTGTGCTGCTGTGGATTCCCCCCTCTGTACTGCAGTTTTCGCTTGGCTTGCTACCTTCCCAGGTTCGGTCAGCTATTTCGCCTTCCACTACCTCCTCGTCTACATCCTCACTCTGCTCCTCCTTCTGACATGGTGAACTAACAAGAACCTGACTTAACTACGTCTCATCCTCATCCACAACCTCTTGAGACACTAATTGCCCTTGACTTATTGGCAACTGTGTCTCATCATCATCATCCACCTCAGAATAAAATACTTGTCGTTCCCCACCGTCATCGTCTTCAGACTGTGTTTGCTCAATAGGTTGGGAATCAGGGCACAATATCTCCTCATGTCCCACTTCAAGCGGCCTTGGCGAGAAGCCCAAGCCAAGGGACGGTGATGAAAAAAACTCCTCGGAATATCCCAATGTGGGATCTCTTCTTTGCCCAGACTCTGCATGGTGGGAGGAAGGAGGATCAGGGTGAGGATGCGGTTGACCAGACTTTTGGCTACTGAGACTGGACTTTGTGGAAGAGGGAGTGGTGCTGAACCGACTGGAAGCATTATCAGCTAAAATCCATCGGACTACCTGCCCGCACTGGTGTGGCGACAAGAGTTGTGTCTTGCGCCGCCCTGCAAACTGTGACATGAAGCTAGGAGTTTTGGATGACTTTGTTTCTTGGGCTCTGCCAGCAGGCACAGTTTCACCGCGCCCAGAGCCATGGCCTCTGTGTTCACCATCAGCAGCACGCCCACTTCCCCATCCCTTAGTGCTCGCCTTGCACATATTGTATAGTCTATATGCAACTTGGTCACAACTACAGTACTGCAGATTTTTATTAACTGTATGATCAGAAAAATTTAAAAGAATGTCCAATATTCTGAATGCGCTAACGTTATAGAACAGCAGCAAATGAGGAACTGTGGCCTAAATTAACGGTATTAAATACGGATGTCAGCTACAGAGATCTTTGAACGGTTGTAACACGCTGTGCACCTAGCGTTACTGACAGGGCACACCTGGGGTTTTTTTTGCCACCCAAAAAAATTAAAAAAAGACGTATTTCACAATGGACTTTGGTCTTTTTGGAACAGCGACAATCTTTTTACCTACCCAAATACTTTCCCTATTGTTTAATTCCCTTCTAGGGAAAATTGAACTGCAGCAGCAAATGAGGAACTGCAGCCTAAATTAACGGTATTAAATACGGATGTCAGCTACAGAGACTTTTGAACGGTTGTAATACACTATGCACCTAGCGTTACTGACAGGGCACACCTGGGTTTTTTTTTGCCACCCAAAAAAAAAAAGACGATTTCACAATGGACTTTGGTCTTTTTGGAATAGCGACAATCTTTCTACCTACCCAAATACTATCCCTATTGTTTAATTCCCTCCTAGGGAAAATTGAACTGCAGCAGCGAATGAGGAACTGCGGCCTAAATTAACGGTATTAAATACGGATGTCAGCTACAGAGACTTTTGAACGGTTGTAATATGCTGTGCACCTAGCGTTACTGACAGGGCCCACCTGGGGTTTTTTTGCCACCCAAAAATTTTTAAAAAAAAGACGTATTTCACAATGGACTTTGGTCTTTTTGGAACAGCGACAATCTTTCTACCTACCCAAATACTATCCCTATTGTTTAATTCCCTCCTAGGGAAAATTGAACTGCAGCAGCAAATGAGGAACTGCGGCCTAAATTTAAAAAAAAGACGTATTTCACAATGGACGTTTGAACAATGATAGAAATTCTATCAATACGCAAATGTTATACAGCAAGACGCAAAAGAAGTACTGCGGGCTTAACAGCAGAAATTATAGAAAAGTATGTCAGGTATATAGTGTACAGACTTACAAAGAAAAAAAGAGAAATTTCAGTCAGCACATCCCAGAGTGCAGGTGCTTGTTGCTATGGCTAAATACATGTCAAAAGAAAATACATAGAATGCAACCGCACACTGCTACCAGATAAAGCACAAAATGCCATAGTGATATAGAGTATTCCAAAGCTCATGCTATACTTGTTTGATAAATCAGAGACTCTTGGCAAATATATTTTGTACAAAATTATCTGAGCCCATTCACCGGATCGTCAAGGTGTTCTCTGCAGAATGGGAACCTAACACTATCTCCTACCTGTTACGTGCCAGACTTGGCTTCCATATAATCAGGGGGTGTTTTGTCCCGCATATATGCAGTATCCACTCTGCCATTTGCCATTTCTGGTGCTTCAAAGGCCTCCCCTAGTTCAGGAATGTAGATACTAGCATGCATGCCGAATCACTCGGCTTTATAGTTGCACTGATTAAAAACAACCTGTGGGGCAAATGGGCTGGTCAGGAGTGCATGACCAAATGGAGTAGCCACACCTCCAGTACAAACTTACAAAGAAAAAAAGAGAAATTTCAGTCAGCACATCCCAGAGCGCAGGTGCTGGTTGCTATGGCTAAATATATGTCAAAAGAAAATACATAGAAAGCAACCGCACACTGCTGCCAGATAAAGCACAAAATGCCATAATGATGTAGAGTATTCCAAAGCTCATGCTATACTTGTTTGATAAATCAGAGACTCTTGGCAAATATATTTTGTACAAAATTATCTGAGCCCATTCACCGGATCGTCAAGGTGTTCTCTGCAGAATGGGAACCTAAGACTATCTCCTACCTGTTGCGTGCCAGACTTGGCTTCCATATAATCAGGGGGTGTTTTGTTCCGCATATATGCTGTCAATGTCAAATGTCAGTAAATAAAGGTTTGTGACATATATAATAGCCCTTACAAGGGCTTTTGGGTCTTTTTTGAGCAATTTCTATCCCTGCTTAGCGTGCTTCGCTCCCTACAGTGTATGTCCCTCCTTCCTACAGCAGCGCTTGTGGCGTTAATGGCAGGCCACATAGCGCTATTTTCAACACCTTCAAAGTAGTGAAATATAAATAAAAAAAGGTTGTACCAGATATAATAGCCCTTACAAGGGCTTTTGGGTCTTTTCTGCTAGTTTTCTATTCCTGCCTAGCATGCTTCTCTCCCTACACTCTCTGTCGCTCCTTGATGCTGCTCTCCCTGTCTAACACTGGCCGGGTCACATGTCACCGGGTGCTTTATAGCACCCGATGACGCGTTCCCGGACAGCCAATCAGTGTAATGCCAGAAGCTAACATGGCTACTGGCATTACACTGAATGCCATACCTTCCCGCACGCTAATTGGCTAATTAGCGTGCCGGGAGGGGACTCGAGCATGGCGCTCGAGCACACGCGGTATTCGGCCGAATACTGTCTGGACTCGAGCACCACTATGTTCAGCCGAATAGTGTATTCTGCCGAACATGTTCGCTCAACACTAGTCTTCACTAGAGATGAGCGAGCAGTGCTCGTTACAAGCACTGTAACGCTCGGGTCCCGTGTGCAATGCCCGCAGGCATTGCGGATCCGTCCTCATCTACATGTAAGTCAATGAGGACGGATCGTTTGGTATGACACTCATACCAAACGGTTCCGTCCCCACTGACTTTAACACGGGTGAGGAAGGAACTGTTTGGTATGAGTGTCATACCAAACGATCCGTCCTCATTGACTTACATGCAGATGAGGACGGATCCGAAATGCCTGCGGGCATTGCACACGGGACCCGAGCGTTACAGTGCTCGTAACAAGCACTGCTCGCTCATCTCTAGTCTTCACCATAGTGGAGTCTGGAGTGTGACTGTTTGAGGTTGTGGACAGGTGTCTTTTATACAGATAACAAGTTCAAACAGGTGCCATCACTACAGGTAATGAGTGCAGTACAGAGGAGCCTCTTACAGAAGAAGATACAGGTCTGTGAGAACCAGATTATTTTCCACCATAATTTGCAAATAAATTCTTTAAAAATCAGACAGTGTGATTTTCTAGATTTGTTTTCTCATTTTGTCTCTCATAGTTGAGGTCTACCTATGATGTCAATTACAGGCCTCTCTCATCTTTTTACGTGAGAGAACTTGCACAATTGGTGGCTGACTAAATACTTTTTTCCCCATTGTAGTTAAAAAATAATAATATTACTTTTTTTTAATTGTAAGTGCAATAGAACAATCTTATCCACTCATCATTAGATAATTGTATTTATTTGTGAACAAAAATGTATTTTTTGCAACAGATGTTTAGCATTTCAACTTTCAGGGGCCAGCTTTTAGGTCATGCTAGCCAACTCCCCAGGAAGTGTCCAAAGCTCTTAAAGAAAGCACCTCATCATGTTCATGCTAATAAATTCTGGTAGCTGAGATAGCTAGCCCTTACAATGGCTAGCTATCAAGGCTTCCTAAGGCTGCATGAATAATTCAGCAATATATGTGTTTAAAAAAAAAACTAAAACCCCCTATATCAGGCCTCGAGAAAGTGTCAGTCTGTTGAGTACTACTCACTGCATCTTGCATTGTGCTCAATAAAGTGAACTTTATACAAGCTGGGTGAGTGCCGTGGATCATATCTGTTTTGTTGGATTAATAATGTATATCCACCTGAAATACAGGCCCCTGATGGTATTTGATTTGTTGCCTGACATTTGACTGTGGCAGCCAATCACTGGAGACATTAGCAAGGTTGACATATCACTGCTGTGCATAGTGATTGGCTGCCACAGTCACATGTGGCAACTATGCGATATTAGCACAAACATGTAAGCAAAGACTGCCAGGGGTGCGGGTAACTGTGGATGTGGAAGCAGCAGGGAAATTCATATGAACAGTGTATAATTTATATGGAAATTGATATGAACAGCAAATGAGGCAATCTGGACAATCACAATACATTAGTAAGTGCCTTGTATTAACTTTGTCTACATGATATATGCCATTTGCTGAAGTGAGACGGCTGAATTCACTTTATATGTGTACTGCACACTAGACATTCTGAGGAGGGGGACACTGAACTAGGTATAAAGGATAGCTACATGTAACAAGAGTTTAAGATTTAATAAAGATATTGTCTGTGTGAGAACTACTTTATCTCTTAGCCGGTGTCAACCACCATGTTTGGCACCGGCTAAGTTGGGCGCCAGCCAGTGAGGAGCTTACCCATTGATTGCAGATTAACTGATTGTTTCTGTATCTTATTCTATATGTGATATGCATATGTATTTTCTGTATATGTCTTTATCACTGTTTAGTAAATATCTTATTCACTTAACTATTGTTTAAGCCTATTTATTCCTGTACCTTAGAATCCACCATAAAACAGTTACCAGGGTGATGGACTTAGCTTGCCTCCTGGTTAGTGAGTGTTAGCTGAGAGAAGCTACAGGCAAGATGTGTGTGAGAGAGCTCCTGCAAAACACTACTCCTGGGACTGAACTGCTGCTATAAGGCTATTTAATTGAGAATACCCTTCAGGGAAAGAGAACAGACAAGCATACAGGGTCTAGAGCCACAAAGGCCATGTTCTGGATTCAGACAGTAAAATACTGTATGGCATTAAAGACTTTACTGCTATGGGTTAATTGCTTGCGGCATCCGCCAGACTTTGATATTGATTGGTCATCTGGATCTAAGATCTGCACCCCTCAACCCAGGAATTTCCGAAGGAATTAACAAGTACAGAATAACATGCCTATGGTTATCTTGAAAAGATTACAAAGTGTTTAGAGAGTAACTCAGGGGCTACTACCATCATCATTGCTACTGCCTATACACAGCTATTGAGAAATGAACTACACTGTGATATACTTTGGAACTTTGCCTTTGCTGCTATATGTACTACTATGCCCATAATCAATTCAGTGAAGATAAACATTATTTATTGCAACAAATGGGCCTGGTTATTGCCTCTACCATCCACTGGCCCCTCCAGATTTGCACGCTGCCAACTATCCACCATCAATGGCAACCCAACTACTACCAGGCAGGAGCCCTGAGGGAAGAAATCATATATCCTCCTTTCACTTTGCATAATCCAGGGAGCACCAGAGGAAAGATTGCCACCAACACTACTCCCAACCATGCTTATCTTCCAGGTTGCTGCATGGGCAGAGTAATTAATTTTGGTCTTTTCTTGTGTTGGTTCCACGTTCACTTCCAGGTCATCAGAAACATCACAAACTGATTACACTGCCTATTTTAAGCTACACTAGAAAACTGTCCGTATGGAAGCAGCTGGGAAAATGTATTTTATTTTTTTCTTTTGACAACACTGTAGGCATGATTCACCAGGAAAAGAAAATAAATACAATGCAACAGCACTCTGCAAACCTAATAAAGTACAAAAATGCCAAAGTAAAATAAAATATTTTGATGCTAATGCTATACTCATTTAGTAAATTTGAGATTCTTGGCAAATATATTTTGTACAAAATTATTTGGGCCCGTCTGCCACACGTCAAGGCGATCTCTGTAAGACGGGAACCTAACACTATTTCCTACCTATTATGTGCCATAATGGCCTCCGTATAATTCAGGGGGTGTTGGTTTCACATGCATGCTGGGTCCATTGTGCCTTTTGCCATTTCTGGTGCTTCAAAGGCCTCCACTAAATCCAGGGATGCAGGTACTAACATGCATGCTAAGCCCACTCTATACCTCTATACTAAGAGCAGACTTGACATGTGGCAGACGGGTCCAAATAATTTTGTACAAAATATATTTGCCAAGAATCTCAAATTCACTAAATGAGTGTAGCATTAGCATCAAAATATTTTATATTACTATGGCATTTTTGTACTTTATTTGGTTTGCAGAGTGCTGTTGCATTTTATTTATTTTATTTGTGTATCTAGCCATAGCAACGTGCACCTGCACACTGGGATATGCTGACTGACCCCCCCTTTTTTTCCTATGATTCACCAGGACCCTTATAAAGTGCAGATTCAGCCTTCAGCTGCATATGATGCAGGAGTTTTCCCAAGTAATTTTTATGATGTAAAGTATGCGGCACTACAATTGACTAATCAATAGATCTTTTCAGGTCATGTACACTGGTGACAGCAGTTTCTAAAGGCAAATTCCGCTGATAGCTTCCCTTTAAAGTTGTGGTATAGGCATCTCCTTCTGTATACATTTTGTGGCTTTTTTCAGCCAACTTCTTTCATAAGCCATTGAACAAAGCACTGGCATTCAATGGGTAATGTAAGAATTTGGCTGAAATGTGCAAGGAAAATAAAAGGCACTGCCCTGTGGTTACTGATGGCTAATGGAGAACATCTTTCTTTTCATAATACATGTTTTGATTAGAGATGAGCGAATCTATTTGCCGCTTCGTAGATTCGTATCGAATCTTACAAATTTTCCACTCCGAAGCGAATCCGGATTTTTTGAGATTCGATCCGTTAGATTCGAAAATGTTCTTAAAGCTTTGTACGCATTCGCTACGTACTTGTCCGATAAATTGTATGCTAATGCTACTTATAAGTTACTTTATACGCTGATGCGTACGAATTCAGTTAATTAGCGAACTTTTACTGTAAGTTCGTTATTCGTGTGGCAAAAAGCCCGGGAAGAAAGCGGTCACCTGACCTAGTGGGAAGGGCTTGCTCTGATTGGCTCATAGGCTTGGTAAGCCTGTGACATCAGTTGTGTTGCGACTGCTGAGACGAACAGAAGCACTGTCTGTGAAGTTCTGAGAAACAGAGAACTCTTTTGTTAAAATTGGGGTGTAATTGTTCTGGGAATCCATAATACTCATATCAGGGATACTGCAGGGCAAGTGCAGGGCCAGTGCAGGGCAAGTGCAGGGCCAGTGCAGGGCTAGTAATTAATCAGGCAGGGAGAGAGATAGGGAGAGAGACAGGGAGAGAGACAGGGAGAGAGATAGGGAGAAAGACAAAGATCAACTGCAGGGTCACAGTCAAGTGAAAATGTCTTGCATGGAAAAGCAAAAAGGGTTCCAGCCAGACCTCGAGCTCCAAAAAAAAGGAGAAGGTGGCACAGGGCAGCAGTGCCAAAGGACCTGTAGCCGGAGCTTCTACTTGTAGAATTCGTATTAGTTGGCCACTGTTCCACCAGGCTCAAACATGTTGTTACCCTGCTGTATCTCTGCACGGATCTCAGTAAGCCGCTCTGGGCACTTAAACTCCAAATCGGACCATTTCTGCTGGATCTGGCCCAGGGTCCGCACAGTGTTGAAACGATGGCGCAACTGCTGCATCTACTTTTTATGCTGGTTTGGGTGGCGGTGTGTGCCATCGTAATCCTGCCGGTCCATCAGCCGGATCATGTATTTATGCTCTCCAGGGCTAAATGCTGAGAATCGCCTCAATGTCATTTTGCAAAATTCGCTCTGCCTTTGAGTAGTGCACATCGCGGTTTAGCTTTGTGCGAGCCTGCGTATTGCGCAATCGCTAGACAATAGTACGCTGAGGATTCGTACGTAATTTGTAAGCTCATGGATATGTGTTCACATAAGTTGCGTACCTTTAATAACTGTATGTTCGTTATTAGTGCACGAATTTTTGCAAAACACCATATAATAACGTATGATTTGTACACAGCTTCAGCCGAATAGATTCGTATGAAGTACGAATCTTTTGAAAAATTCGACGAACATTCGGTAAAGCGAATTTTGGATGATTCGCTCATCTCTAGTTTTGATGTATCAAGTTAATGGCATTGTACAGTATACAGTCATGGCCAAAAGTTTTGAGAATGATACAAATATTAATTTTTACAAAGTCTACTGCTTCAGTTTTTATAATGGCAATTTGCATATACTCCAGAATGTTATAAAGAGTGATCAGCTTAACAGCAATTACTTGCAAAGTCAATATTTGCCTAGAAAATGAACTTTATCCCCCAAAACACATTTCAACATCATTGCAGCCCTGCCTTAAAAGGACCAGCTAACATCGTTTCAGTGATTGCTCCATTAACACAGGTGTGGGTGTTGATGAGGACAGGGCTGGAGATCAATCTGTCATGATTAAGTAAGAATGACACCACTGGACACTTTAAAAGGAGGCTGGTGCTTGGCATCATTGTTTCTCTTCTCTATCTCTAAAGAAACACGTGCAGTCATCATTGCACTGCACAAAAATGGCCTAACAGGGAAGAGTATCGCAGCTAGAAAGATTGCACCTCAGTCAACAATCTATCGCATCATCAAGAACTTCAAGGAGAGAGGTTCCATTGTTGCCAAAAAGGCTCCAGGGCGCCCATGAAAGACCAGCAAGCGCCAGGACCGTCTCTTAAAAGTGTTTCAGCTGCGGGATCAGGCTACCAGCAGTGCAGAGCTTGCTCAGGAATGGCAGCAGGCAGGTGTGAGTGCATCTGCACGCACTGTGAGGCGGAGACTCTTGGAGCAAGGCCTGGTCTCAAGGAGGGCAGCAAAGAAGCCACTTCTCTCCAGAAAAAACATCAGGGACAGACTGATATTCTGCAAAAGGTACAGGGAGTGGACTGCTGAGGACTGGGGTAAAGTCATTTTCTCTGATGAATCCCCTTTTCGATTGTTTGGGACATCTGGAAAACAGCTTATTCGGAGAAGACGAGGTGAGCGCTACCACCAGTCTTGTCTCATGCCAGCTGTAAAGCATCCTGAAACCATTCATGTGTGGGGTTGCTTCTCAGCCAAGGGAATCGGCTCTCTCACAGTCTTGCCTAAAAATACAGCCATGAATAAAGCATGGTACCAGAATGTCCTCCAAGAGCAACTTCTCCCAACCGTCCAAGAGCAGTTTGGCGATCAACAATGCCTTTTCCAGCATGATGGAGCACCTTGCCATAAAGCAAAGGTGATAACTAAATGGCTCAGGGAACAAAACATAGAGATTTTGGGTCCATGGCCTGGAAACTCCCCAGATCTTAATCCCATTGAGAACTTGTGGTCAATCATCAAGAGACGGGTGGACAAACAAAAACCTTCAAATTCTGACAAAATGCAAGCATTGATTGTGCAAGAATGGACTGCTATCAGTCAGGATTTGGTCCAGAAGTTGATTGAGAGCATACCAGGGAGAATTGCAGAGGTCCTGAAGAAGAAGGGTCAACACTGCAAATATTGACTTGCTGCATTAACTCATTCTAACTGTCAATATAAGCTTTTGTTACTCATAATATGATTGCAATTATATTTCTGTATGTGATAAAAAACATCTGAGAAACACACATAAAAACCAGAGGGCAGCAGATCATGTGAAAATATAATATTTGTGTCATTCTCAAAACTTTTGGCCATGACTGTAGAAGTCAGTGCTAAGGTCAAAACGTATGTAAGCAATCAAGTAAAATTCTACCTGGAAATATGCAAATGTTCACTAATCATTAATTTCTTAAATAATGCTTCTCGGGAATATAATGAAGTCATATGGAAAAGTTCACTCATCTATCTCATTATTTATTCAGCTAGTATACATGAAGCACGTCAGAGCCATCATTACTGTCTGACAATTATCACCTATTGCTGTATAGTGTAGATGCTCATTAGCACACAATCTGAAAGTGCCTGATGTTCCCTTGACATCAAGTAGTCATTTATTCCACTGGTTATTGCTATACGATGTAATGTATGAGAAGAGTTAAAGGGGTTGGCCACTTTGTGATTACTGTTGAATGTGTTTGTAAGATGACTATATGACACTTACCTATAGTTTTTGTTGATATTCTGCTCCATTTTTTATATTTCATGAGATATGCTCTCTTGTTGGTCAGGTCTTTTGTGCTGTCCATGTGGAGCTCCTGTCCATAAAATGGCTGTCGATGGAGGGTCATGTGACCAGGCAAATCACTGGAAAAACAGTGCAACCTGCCATCTGCACTTGAACTGATGGGAGTTTAGTGCAGGTACAGTGTGTTTGAATAGAAGGGGCTGAGTGAAGTGTCTGGCCATGTGACCCTCCATCAGCAGCCATCTTAGGCTGCTTTCACATTAGTGTTATTGCTGGATCCGGCAGGGTTCAGCAATAACGCTTCCGTTACTGATAATACAACCGTGTGCATCCGTTATGAACGGATCCAGTTGTATTATCTTTAACATTGCTGGGATGGAAAGTCAATGGAGCACGGATCCGGTTTCTTTTGTGTCACACAGAACGGATCCGTTCCCATTGACTTGCATTGGTGGTCATGACGGATCCATCTTGGTTCGGATCCCCAGGACGGAAAGCAAACCGCAGCATGTTGCAGTTTGCTCTCCGGTCTGGAGATGCAACTGAACTGAGCGGAATGCATTTAGGAGCATTCCGTTCTCTTCAGTTCAGTTTTGTCCCCATTGACAATGAACGGGGACAAAACTGAAGCATTTTTTTCCGGTATTGAGCCCCTATGACGGAGCTTAATA
The DNA here is from genome assembly GCA_900303285.1 of Rhinella marina. Classification (NCBI taxonomy): domain Eukaryota; kingdom Metazoa; phylum Chordata; class Amphibia; order Anura; family Bufonidae; genus Rhinella; species Rhinella marina. The sequence continues at coordinate 13,376 of ONZH01009689.1, forward strand.
CTGGAAAAAAAGAACGCTAGTGTGAAAGTAGCCTTATGGACAGGACCTCTATGTGGACAGTACAAAAGATTTGCCCAACAAGGGGACATGGCTTATGAAATATAGCAAACAGTACAGAATATAAACAAAGACTATAATAGTAAGTGCCATATAGTCATCTTATATACACATTGGTCAACAGTGGCTAGAAAGTGGGCAACCCTTTTAAGGCAGCCATACACATAGTTGCATAGTTAATACGTTGAAAAAAGACGTCCATCGAGTTCAACCAAGGGATAGGTGGGGACAGGAATCCCAGAAGGAAGTGAGACCCAGATTTCTACATATTTTCATAAGCATTAATGTCATTTACTTTTAAGAATTCATCTAAACCCTTTTTACAACTGTCCACTGTTCCTGCTGTGACCACGTCAAGATGTAGTCCATTCCACAGATTCACAGTTCTTACAGTAAAGATGTTTTGACGCTTCTGGAGACTGGACTTTTTCTTCTCCAGTCGGAGGCAGTGCCCCCTTGTCTCTTGAGGGCCTTTTACATGGAACAGTTTTTCACCGTATTTTATGTATGGCCCATTTATATATTTGTATAGGTTAATCATGTACCCCCTTACACAGCCAATAGCTGTTGGCCGAATGATTGTTAGGCCAACAGCTATCTCTCCCAACTCCCTGTTCTCATACACAAAATGTTAGGTTTAGCTGAACAAGTATGTTTATTTAATGGGTAGAGGGGAAAGATGCTGGCAGAAACGTCTGGTGGCAGCCTATCTCCAGGGAGAACAAAAGTATTGGGCGAAAATATTCATTTCACCTGGTCCCTCTCTCCCCTGATATCATCTATCGGAGGAGAGTCAGGAGCTCCACATACACATTAGACTGCTGGCCAAAACGTTCATTTTCCGCAGGTTCAGCCAGGTATACGCTCATGTGTATTGGGGCCATTAGTAACACGGGAACATCAGGGGTGTTTAAAAACTAGAATGCATGGTAAAAATATATGTATACATTAACCTGTTATGAACCTGTCAACTATAGAAGCGTTTCTCCATCCTGAATCTTAAATGGGTTGTCTATGATTATAAGGTGGTATTTCAACACAGCCCCATTTACTTCAATGGAGCTGACCTGGAGTATCAGACACAAGCCCTGATGGTCTCGAGGCTGATCATGTGATCGCTAAGATGCCAATGATATATCACAATCACTTTATAAAATTTAACATAAATAACATAATACTACTAAAATTAGAGGAGAACAACATAAAGAACTTCATTTTTTTGTCATTTTTGCCTTGAAATGAAAATGAACTGTTACTGTAAAATGGTGCACAAATAAGTTCTATCTTTCATAAAAAGGACACAGTAATAATGTGCATAGTTAGCATGTGGCAAGTGACATGTTGAAATGATATGTACTAAAAATTGCTAGACCTTAATTGGTTTTGAATGCCCGAGTCTTTAAGTGTTTTATGTCTATTGTAATGTTCCATAATGTGACTTTTTAGATCTCAGATTTTTTCACGTGAGCTCAGATTTTCACAATTTAATTATACACTCTTAATTGTAGATGGTAGATTTGCGTGCGGATGCAATGCGTGATTCACACAGGCCCATTCACTTCAGTGGGGCCAGGGCTGCGTGAAAAACGCAGAATATAGAACATGCTGCGATTTTCATGCAACGGCGAACTGATGCGTGAAAAACATCGCTTATGTGAAAAGCCCCATTGAAATGAATGGGTCAGGATTCAGTGCTGGTGCAATGCGTTCGCATCCCGCATTGCACCCGCGCGGAAATCTTGGCCATGAGAAAGGGGTCTTAAGCTACCTGGAATGTTCTAAATGTATATATTTACATGGAAGTTTTGGTAGGTTGTTGTACATTATTTCACAGTTCCTTCTGTAAATATACTTTGTTAGTCAATGTGGACATCCCATACTTGCATTTTACCTTTTATTATGAAATTGTCATGGTGCGCCGACAAAGTGCCCCATCCTTGCTGCGTCGCCGGTCTCCCGTGTTCAGCTCCGAACAGGAAAGCAGCAGGCGTCCTCCTATCTCTAGCAACCCTGGGGAGGGGAGGACACGGCGACGCACGCTTCACAAGCGCAGCCGACGTCCTCTCCCTGGACAACAAGCAGCAGGGGAGCCGAGCGTCGACGCCCATGAGTCAGCGCTCAGGTGCATTGAGGTTTCTGATTTGGGTCACGTGACGCTGGCCACGTCACGTGACCCATCTGCTGTGCCTATTTAAACAGGCAGCCTGCTGGCCACAGATTGCCTGTGAATGGTCTTATTTCCAGTGCTTGCGGTTTGTGATCTTCTGTGACTATTGTACTTGAACTCGGCTTGTGTTTTTGACTACATCCCCGTCTCATCCCTTTGTACTTCGCTAACTCTCGGTTTTGACCTCGGCTTGTTCATTTGACTTCGCTCCCTTGGCTTTTGGCGTGACTTCCTGGTTTGACCTTGGCTTGGTGAGTTCCCGATATTGTGTGTGTGTTCTATCATTTGTTTATTGTGTTCTCCTCGTTGTTTCCCTCCCTGTACACCCCAGCACATACCTAGGCTAGGGACCGTCGACTAGTTGTACACCGTTGCCTATGACGGGCCATGCAAGTAGGCAGGGTCAGAGGTGAGGTTAAACTCAGGGCTGCACATACCCCTGAACAAGTGACAGAATGTGACAGAAAGTCTATAGGGACATAACCCCCACTAGAATCACAGTCCCTCTGCAACAGGCCCTAAGAATCCATTTTATTAATCTTTATTAAACTAAACAAGTTAATGAGTTAAGTGATGCAACTCAGATTATACTTTGGGGTTCATTTATTAAGACCAGCGTTTTCCATGCCATTCTTAAGTGTGTCTGTACTGCTAGAAGAATGGCCCAAGTTATGTGGAGACGCAGGCCTCTACATAACTTTGGCTCTTTCTCCAGCAGGCCGTGCGGCAAACTTAAATCTACACCAGCTCCCTTGTGGTTCCTATCTGCTGGGAAAGTGGCGTGAGTGGGGAAAAGTCACAGATTTAGCTGCAAAATGGCTTGTGAAAGTCTGCGACTAATATACGCCACTTTTGTTATGTATATCAGTCGCAGATTTTGTCAAATGTCTCAGTTCATAAATGAGCCCCTTTGTATTTGTACTGGCACTAATCAACACTATGTCTACTATGGCTGGTAATAAGTAGTGATGATCGAGCACCCCAATGTTCGGGTGCCCGGGTGCGCTGGTCGAACACTAGGTGGTGCTCGAGTGATCGGCCGAGCACCCGAGTATAATGGAAGTCAATGGGAGAAGACCAGGCACCCCCTGCTCGGATGAGGGGAGGGTGTCTGGTCCATAGGAAACGTCGGAAAATGGTGGAAACACCACAGAAATGGTTAGGGAACAGCATGGGGAGAATGTCTGGATGCATCTTGGACACCGAAGTCGCTGCTATTAAAGATGATGTCCGACTATTATGCCACTTTTACGGAATGACAAAAATACCCCCCAAAAACCCAACATAACATCGATTTTACAGGAAATATTGTTGGGAAACATAGATTTACTTGTATGGTAAGCACAAGTGCTGCCAAAAATTACACGGATGAGGCACTCCCATACAACCGGTATATCATATAAAGGAGGGCCTCATTCACATTGTGGTATAATTGTGGGACTCCGACACTCATAAAGCCTATGCACTAAGGCTGCCAAAAATTACAAGGATCAGGCACTCCAATACACCCTTTATTACACATAAAGGAGGGCATCAGACACACCCGTGAAAAATTATCATTTTTGGCCTGCTGCTGACACTCAAAAACAATAGGGGTGACATTCTGCTGCTGCGCAGACCGTCCAAAAAATTTTACAGTGACACTCTGCTGTCGAGCTGACCGAAAAAAATTTTAAGGGACACATGCCTCTTAGCTGAACGTCTGAAACATTAGAAGTGACATGTAGCAGAGCTGAGTGTGTTAAAAATTATTTTTGACATGCCGCTTAGCTGAACGTCTGAAACATTAGAAGTGACATGTAGCAGAGCTGAGCGTGTAAAACATTATGGTTGAGGGTCTGCTGGTGAGTTGACAGGCCAAAAAATTATGTTGCAGGCCCAGCTGGTGAGCTGACCGGCAAAAAAATTAGGGTGCAGGCCCAGCTGGTGAGCTGAGCGTGTAAAACATTATGGTTGAGGGCCTGCTGGTGAGCTGACAGGCCAAAAAATTTTGTTGCAGGCCCAGCTGGTGAGCTGACCGGCTAAAAAATTAGGGTGCAGGCCCAGCTGGTGGACTTCAAGGGCAGCCTAATAAGCAGTTTCATATGATGGAGGAAGAGGAGGAAGAGGACGAGAAGAGTAAGGGGTACATGATAATACCGTTTATTCAATACACCCTAAAAGCCAGATTTAAGGTTCCTTCATGTTAAGCCATTTTCCTCTAATGGAGTACAGAAGTCAGGGGCAATCAAGGCCTTGTTCATTTTGATAAGCGTCAACCTGTCAGCATTGTCAGTTGACAGGCGGATGCGCTTATCAGTAATTATGCCCCCAGCGGCACTAAATCCCCGCTCAGAAAAAACACTGGCAGCAGGTCAGGCCAGCACCTCCAAGGCATAGAGCGCCAGTTCGTGCCACGTGTCCAGCTTAGACACCCAATAATTATACGGCACAGAGGGATTGCTGAGGACGTTGACATGGTCAGCTGCGTACTCCTTTACCATCTTCCAAAACTTTTCCCTCCTTGTCACACTAGCCCGCTCATCAGGGTGAGGGTGCTGGCGGGGTGTCCTAAAACTGTCCCAGGCTTTGGAGAGAGTCGCCCTGCCTTTGTTGGAACTGCTGTGTTCCCCTCGTCTCCCCTCCTCGGGTGGCCAAGGAACTACTTACTTTGCTGCCAGCGTTGTCAGATGGAAATTTGTGGAGCAATTTTTCGACAAGAACCTCCTGGTATTGCAACATTTTACTTGTCCTCTCCACCACAGGAATGAGAAATGGGAAGTTCTCTTTGTAGCGGGGGTCGAGAAGAGTGAACAACCAGTAATCGGTGTTGCCTAGTATGCGTATAACGCGAGGGTCATGAGAAAGGCAGCATAGCATGAAGTCAGCCATGTGTGCCAGAGTCCCAACAGACAAGGCTTCGCTCTCCCCACCAGGGGCATGACTCTCAATATCCTCCTCGTCCTCTTACTCCTCTTCAGCCCATCCACGCCGAAGAGATGGTGTAAACGTGGTATGCCTACCCTGTGTAGCGGTGGCAACCGTCTCCTGCTCCTCCTTCTCTAATTGGTGCTGAGTAGATGAATCGAGGGTGCTCTGGCTATCACCCTGTGTAGGGTCTTCCCCCATTTCCACCTCTTTCACACGCAGAGCATTGGCCTTTATTGTGAGCAGCGAGCTTTTTAGTAGGCACAGTAGTGGGATGGTTACGCTGATAATGGCATTATCGCCGCTCACCATCTGTGTAGATTCATCAAAGTTGCGTAACACCTCACAGAGGTCAGACATCAATGCCCACTCGTCGCTTGTGAAGAGCGGAAGCTGACTAGAAAGGCGCCGACCGTGTTGCAGCTGGTATTCTACTACTGCTGTCTGCTGCCCACAAAGCCTGCTCAACATGTGTAAGGTGGAATTCCATCGTGTGCTCAGGTCGCACAGCAGTCGGTGAGCCGACAACCACAAGCGCTGCTGCAGCGTTGCCAGGCCGGCTGAAGCTGTCGGAGACTTGCAGAAATGGGCACATAGGCGACGCACCTTCACCAGTAGCTGAGGCAAATTGGGGTAGGTTTTCAGAAACCGCTGAACCACTAATGAATACATGGGCCAGGCATGGTATGTGTGGGAGGTTGGCCAGCTCCAAAGCCGCTACCAAGTTGCGGCCGTTGTCGGATACAACAATGCCTGGCTGTAGGTTGACTGGCGAGAGCCACAGCTCTGCCTGTTCCCTTATGCCATGCCACAGCTCTGCGGCGGTCTGCTCTTTGTCACCCAGGCAAATAAGCTTCAGCACAGCCTGTTGCCGCTTACCGACTGCTGTGCTACACTGCTTCCAGCTACTGACAGAAGTCTGAGTGGTGCTGCAAGATGGCATTTCTGCATGGAAAAAAGTGGAGGAGGAGGTGGAGGAAGAGAAGGAGGGGTTGCAGCCGCTACTGTAGGTGGCAGCGGAAATCCGTACGGAAGTAGGGCCCGCAATCCTTGGCGTGGGTAGCACCTGGGCCATCCCAGGGTACGACTCCCTCTCAGCCTCCACAACGTTCACCCAGTGTGCCGTCAGGGAAATGTAGCGTCCCTGGCCACAAGTGCTTGTCCATGTGCAGGGGCTGGCTGGGCAGGGGGCAGAGGGGCACATGCCCCCCGGGCCAGTTGATGTCCAGGGCCACTGTGGTCCCTCAACTCCTTTGTATCTGCATCCACTAGACACAGATACAACTGAGGCCTGCAGTAGCACCGGCAGGACAAGGTAACCATTGGTTCCCTGCCCGGCTGTTCCCACGACACATTGATGTGACATAGGCGGCGCGATGACGTCATCACGCCACCTGCGATGTTCCTCAGGAGCAGACCCACCAGAAGAGGCGGGGTCTGCATTGTGGGCCCCTGACTCCTAATACTAATATTGACCCCTAATACCGACCACTAGTACTGATGCCTAACACTACTAACCCCTATCCCTAATACTGGCCCCTAACTCTAATACTGGTCC
>ONZH01009690.1:0-27267 GCA_900303285.1 Rhinella marina
GCCGGGTTCCCCCAAAAGGCAGGGACAGTGGTTTGGGAGGAGTGTCAGGGCCTCAATTTGTCTGTGTCATTTGTGTCCCCCTGACCCACTCCTCACATTATAGCAGGCCCATACCCTAGTCGGCTCTCCTGGCGGTTTAATATGAGTACCGATCTATCGGTCACCGCCCGCCTGGATGAGCTGACGAATCAGTTTCAGGGCATGGCTGGGTTAATTGCTCAAATGTCGCAGCGTCTGGACGCCATGACTATTCCTGCGTCTGGCGCTGCAAACCCACCTGTGTCACTGCCAGCCCCTGTTTTTCCTATGCACAGTGTCCAGCAGAGACCTAAAATGCTTCTGCTGGATCGCTTTGATGGGAACCCGGACAGATACCGTACTTTCCAGGAGTCCTGTCATTTGTATTTTCGTTTTAATTTTTTCTCCTCTGAAGCAGAAAAAGTGGCTGTCGTGGTTTCCCTCCTCCAGGGTCCCCCTCAGGATTGGGCATTGGCCCTCCCCTCAGATGCTACTGAGTGGAGTTCCCTGGATAGATTTTTTCTGGCCTTGGGCCAAGTTTATGATGATCCTTACCGTGCTGCATTGGCGGAAACTCATTTGTTATCTATTCAGCAGGGTCGCCGCTCTGCTAAAGACTACTGTTCTGAGTTCTGCCAGTGGTGCTCGGCGACTGGATGGTCTGATCAACCCTTGAAAACCCTTTTCAGACAAGGGCTGTCAGACGCTGTTAAGGATGCTATGGTCAGCCATCCTATCCCTGAATCCCTGAGTGACTTTATGGCTTTGGCTGTGACTATTGACAGAAGACTTAGAGAGAAACGCAAGGGGGATCGACTGTACAGTTTAGGCCAGGCTTTTCTGTCAAACCTCCTTCTACTTTCTCTGAAGAATATGCCTTCCCAATTTCAATCACCATCTCCCTCTCAATCTTCTGGAGAAGAACCTATGTTGTTAGGCTCTACATCTGCTGATGATAGAAGGAGACATCGATTGGAGAATGCCTTATGTCTATACTGTGGAAAACCTGGCCATTTCTTGAGGGATTGTCCATCCAAGCCGAAGTCACCACAGGGAAACGCCAGCACCTTAGTGATCTCCAGGAGGGTCACTCAGGCGTATAGGTACCTCCTAATTCTGTTAATAAGTTTTTGTTACCTGTTACCTTGGTTTCTGATTCTAAAATTTTTGCTTGTCAGGCCATGGTGGATTCAGGGTCTGCAGTGAGTTTCATCCATGTGGTTGTTGCTCAGGCCTTGGGTTTGGAGTTAATTCCTTTGTGTTCCCCCTTTTCAGTTTCGGGTGCAGATTTTACTCCCTTGAATGAGGGGAGAATAAAATTTCGCACTGCTGAGGTTATGATGAACGTTGGGTGTTTACATACAGAAAAAATGTCATTTTTTGTGATGGAAAAACTAACTGCAGATCTTATTCTTGGTTTGCCTTGGCTCCGCCTCCATAACCCTGTATTTGATTGGAAAACCACTGACCTGGTGAAATGGGGGAATTCATGTGGTTCACATCTTAAAACTGTTCCTTCCATGATGTGTACGGTGAATAATGATTTGGATATTCCTGAGTTTATTTTTGATTTCAAAGACGTCTTTGATGAGGCCGCTGCGGAAACTCTACCTCCGCACCGGCCTTACGATTGTGCCATAGACCTCGTTCCTGGGGCCAAGCTTCCTAAGGGTCGCATTTTTAATTTGTCAGCTCCTGAGCGAGAGTCTATGCGTCAGTATATTCAGGATAGCCTGAAAAAAGGGCACATACGGCCTTCTGTCTCCCCTATTGGTGCAGGGTTTTTCTTCGTTGAGAAAAAAGATGGAGGTCTCCGTCCATGTATCGACTACAGGGAGCTCAATAAGATCACGATTAAGGACCAGCATCCTCTCCCTCTGATCCCGGATTTATTCAATCAGGTTGTGGGGGCCCGGTGGTTCTCTAAAATTGACCTCCGTGGAGCTTACAATCTAATCCGCATCAGGGAAGGCGACGAGTGGAAGACAGCTTTTAATACTCCAGAGGGGCACTTTGAATACCTAGTCATGCCATTTGGTCTCAGCAATGCCCCGGCTGTCTTCTAGCGTTTTGTTAACGATATCTTCAGAGATCTTTTGGGCCGTTTTTTGGTTATATATCTGGACGACATCCTCATATTCTCCCCAGATTTGGAGTCCCATCGGGAGCATGTGAGGGAGGTCCTCTCCAGATTGCGACTAAATCGGCTGTGTGCTAAATTGTCTAAGTGTCAGTTTGGAGTCCAGGAGGTGGGATTTCTGGGATACATACTTACCCCTGGTTCTATAAGTATGGATCCACAAAAAGTTTCTGCTGTGGTTGAGTGGGTTAGACCTACTACCTTGAAAGAGGTCCAACGTTTTCTGGGTTTTGCTAACTATTATAGAAAATGTATCAAAAACTTTTCTGTGGTTGCTAAACCCCTTACTGATTTAACTAAAAAGGAGGCTGATCCTACTTCTTGGACACATGAAACCGAACTAGCCTTCTCTAACTTAAAAAGGTCTTTTACCACTGCTCCAGTCTTGGTTCATCCTGACCCTGAACAGCCTTTTGTCGTGGAGGTTGATGCCTCTGAGACAGGAGTAGGGGCTGTCCTGTCTCAGGGAGTTGAACCCTTTACCAACCTCCAACCTGTAGCCTTTTTCTCCAGAAAGTTCTCCACTGCTGAAGTTAATAATGATATAGGAAACAGGGAGGCTATTAAATGGGCCTTTGAAGAGTGGAGACACTTTCTGGAGGGCGCCAGACATAAGGTGACAGTGTTAACTGACCATAAGAACCTGCTGTATCTGGACAATGCCAAGAGATTGAACCCCCGTCAAGCGCGATGGGCTTTGTTTTTTACCAGGTTTAATTTTGTGGTAACATCGTCCAGGCTCAAAAAATGTAAAGGCTGATGCCTTGTCCAGAAGCTTTGGTGCCATTAATGTCCCGGATGAGGAACCAGACAATATCCTCTCTCCCGGGGTAGTTGTTGCCACTTTGACTTCAGATCTTGTGTCTTCTATTGCAGACTCACAGAGTTCTGCTCCTACTACTGTACCCCCAGGTAAACTATTTGTCCCAGGTCATCTTCGGCTGAAGGTGTTAGAAGAGGTCCATTCCTCAGTTTTGTCGGGTCATCCGGGCATCGCGGGCACTGGATATTTGTTGTCCCGTACCTATTGGTGGCCATCCTGGCAACGTGATGTTAAGGCGTTTGTTAAGGCTTGTGAGACCTGTGCTAGGGCAAAGGTTCCTCGACAACTCCCAGAAGGGCTATTACATCCGCTCCCTTTGCCCAACAGGCCCTGGTCTCACATTTCCATGGATTTTATTACTGATCTTCCCCTCTCCAAAGGTAGGTAAGTAATCTGGGTGGTGGTGGATCGTTTTTCTAAAATGTGCCATCTGGTCTCGTTGAAAAAATTAGAGTCCTTGCAGGGTTGTTTATCCGCCATATTTTACGCCTTCATGGAATTCCGTCTAACATAGTGTTCAGTTCGTGTCAAGGTTCTGGAGAGAGTCCTTGCAGTAGGTTGGGTATCTCGCTGTCCTTCTCCTCCACCTTTCACCCCGAGACGAATGGGCAGACTGAAAGACTTAGGCCTCTTTCACACTAGCGTTAGCACGGATCCGGCACCTAAAGGGTGCCAACGGATCCGAGCTAACGCTGATACATGTGTGGAGCCGGTTGACAGAAATACATACAGACATACACACACAAACACATACATAAATACATACACATACATACTCACATACTCCAGCCCGGGACGCCGGCAGCACGTCTTCACGTGCCTCCTGCGCGCAGTGATGACGATTCCCCACAGCGCCCCTCTGCTGGGCGCAGTGGGAAACGTCATAAGCTGCGCGCAGGAGGCGCGTGAAGACATGCTGCCAGCGTCCCTGCCTGGAGTATGTGAGTATGTGAGTATGTATGTGTATGTATGTATGTCTGTATGTATGTATGTATTTCTGTGTAGCCAGATCCGGAATGACCCCCCATTGCAAGTCAATGGAGGCGCTCAATACCGGAATAAAGAAACGCTAGTGTGAAAGTAGCCTTAATCAGTCACTTGAGCAATATCTTAGGTGTTTCGTTTCTGAATGTCAGGAAAAGTGGAGTGAGTACCTGCCCATGGCCGAGTTCGCTATAAATAATCATGAAAGTTCCTCGACACGACTGTCCCCATTTTACTGCAATTATGGTTTTCACCCCAGATATTCCGCCGTAACTGGTAACGAATCTAGATTCTCCTCGGTTAAGGACGTCGCTAATCGACTGTGCACAGTCTGGGCAAAGAGTCTTGAGACTCTAAAAAATGCCCAACTCAAGCAGATCAAATATGCGAATAAGAGACTGTAAACTGTAAAATGGCTGAGATCGAGCAGGATTAGGATTTTTATAGGGCTGTGAAATCACAGGGGATGGCCATCTGCTGATAGTTTGGCTCCACTGAATTATGGGTGATCTCTTGTTCCCAGGCTTCTTACTGTCACTTTGTAACACATGTAACCGCCATTATAGGAAAAAAATTGTTACCACAAAACGCCAGGAAATTCTCATTCATTGCAAACTGAATTTTTCTAAACGTATGATCGAATTCCACTTTGGATGCTTTGATTTGCTGAAGACTAATGAGCAGTTTTCTTCAGCTGCCTAATGAAGAAACCACTCAGCAGCAGCAGGTGGTGGCATACTTGGACTTCACCCTGTCATCCATGATCCAAGATCTCCTGGACTAATGGGCATGCAAAATTGAAGTGTGGCTGCAACTGGCCAAGTTTTCCATAGGCATGCTTTCCTGCCAAGCAAATAGTGTGGCATCAGAGCGGGTGTTCAGTGTGGCAGGTGCACATGCTGTTGCCACCTCAGAGTGGTGAGGTGGCAAAAGCATGGGGAGTCAACACAGTTGCCCAGTGACAGAGTGGTGAGGTGGGGGGAAAAAGCAGTGGCAGTAACAGCACAAGATGGTTGGTGGCAATAGGAGCACATGGACAGGACATGAAACAGCGGAATGACGATGTTCATCCTGTAGTCCTGGCGACTGACACATAAAGTAGCCTTCTCAAAGGGTCTGAGCAAATTGCAGGTGTCACGCATGAGCTGCCACTGGCTAACGTCAAAGATACATAAGGGAGTGCTCCTGTCCGCCTGCATTATAAAGAAATTGTTTATGGTCTTCCTCTGCTCATACAGTCAGTCCAACTTGTGGAGGGTGGAGTACCAATAGGTGGAAAAGTCGCATATGAGGCGATGTTGGGGAATGCCGTTCTACAGCTCAAGAAGGATGCGCTTTGCAGTGTAACATAGTAACATTGTTTATAAGGCTGAAAAAAGACATCTGTCCATCCAAATCGGTCTGTTATCCTGCTAGTTAGTGACATAGTAACATAGTTTATAAGGCCAAAAAAAGACATCTGTCCACCCAGTTCGGCCTGTTTTCCTACAAGTTGATCCAGAGGAAGGAAAAAAACCCTGTGAGGTAGAAGCCAATTTTCCCCACTTTAGGGAAAAAAATTCCTTCCCGACTCCAATCAGGCAATCAGAATTACTCCCTGGATCAATGACCCATCTCTAGTAACTATAACCTATAATATTATTACACTCCAGAAATACATCCAGGCCCCTCTTGAACTCTTTTAGTGAACTTACCATCACCACCTCCTCAGGCAGAGAGTTTCATAGTCTCATTGCTCTTACCGTAAAGAATCCTCTTCTATGTTTGTGTACAAACCTTCTTTCCTCCAGACGCAGAGGATGTTCCCTCATCACAGTCACAGTCCTGGGGATAAATAGATCATGGGGGAGATCTCTGTACTGACCTCTGATATAGTTATACATAGTTACATACATATTAGATCTCCCCTCAGTCGTCTTTTTTCTAAAGTAAATAAGCCTAATTTTGATAATCTTTCTGGGTACTATAGTCCACCCATTCCAGTTATTACTTTAGTTGCCCTCCTCTGAACCCTCTCCAGCTCTGCTATGTCTGCCTTGTTCACAGGAGCCCAGAACTGTACACAGTACTCCATGTGTGGTCTGACTAGTGATTTGTAAAGTGGCAGGACTATGTTCTCATCACGGGCATCTATGCCTCTTTTGATGCAACCCATTGTCTTATTGGCCTTGGCAGCAGCTGTCTGACACTGGTTTCTACAGCTTAGTTTGCTGTTCACTAAAATTCCTAGGTCCTTTTCCATGTCAGAGTTACCCAATATTTTACCATTTAGTATGTACTGGTGACTTGCATTATTCCTTCCCATATGCATAATCTTACATTTGTCAGTGTTAAACCTCATCTGCCACTTCTCTGCCCAAGCCTCCAGTCTATCCAGATCCATCTGTAGCAGTGTACTGTCCTCTTCAATGTTAATTACTTTTCACAGTTTAGTGTCATCTGCAAAAATTGATATTTTACTGTGCAAGCCTTCTACAAGATCATTAATAAATATATTGAAGAGAATAGGGCCCAATACTGACCCCTGTGGTACCCCACTAGTGACAGTGACCCAATCTGAATATTTGCCATTAATAACCACCCTCTGTTTTCTATCACTGAGCCAGTTACTTACCCACATACAGACATTTTCTCCCAGGCCAAGCATTCTCATTTTATATACTAACCTTTTATGCGGTACCATGTCAAATGCTTTGGAGAAGTCCAGATATACGACATCCATTGATTCGCCGCGGTCCAGTCTAGAACTTACCTCCTTATAGAAACTGATTAAATTGGTTTAACATGACCAATCCCTCATGAAGCCATGCTGATATGGAGTTATTTGCTTATTTTGATTGAGGTACTCCAAGACAGCATCTCTTAGAAAACCTTCAAACAGTTTACCCATGACAGATGTTAAACTTACCAGCCTATAGTTTCCAGGCTCTGTTTTTGGACCCTTTTTGAATATTGGCACCACATTTGCTATGCGCCAATCCTGTGGAACACTCCCTGTCAGTATAGAGTCCTTAAATATCAGAAATAAGGGTCTGGCGATGACATTACTTAATTCTCTTAGGATACGGGGGTGTATGCCATCCGGTCCTGGCGATTTGTCTATTTTAATGTTTTTAAGACTCAGTTCTACTTCTTCCTGGGTCAGACAGGGCACTTTTAATGATCAAGAGGAAGGCAAAAAAAAGCCCTTTGAGGTAGAAACCAATTTTCCCCACTTTAGAGTAAAAAAAGAATCAGAATTAGGCCCCATTCACACGACCGTATGTATTCCGTGTCCGTATAAAAACGGAACGGAAGACATACGGAATGTCTTCCGGAGTATTGCGGACCCATTGACTTTTAATGGGGCTACGGACGTGTGTTTGCGGCCAAGTATAGGACATGTTTCCTTTTTTTCGCGAGAGAACATTTTTTTTTCTCCTATGGAAAAATGAATGGGTCCGTATGGTTCCGCATCTTATCCGCAAAAATGCGGATAAGATACGGAAATGAACATACGGTCGTGTGAATGGGGCCTAACTCCCTGGATCAACAACCCATCTCTTGTAACTATAACCTGTAATATTATTACACTCCAGAAATACATCCAGGCCCCTCTTGAACTCTTTTAGTGAACTTACCATCACCACCTCCTCAGGCAGAAAGTTCCATAGTCTCACTGCTCTTTCCGTAAAGAATCCTCTTCTATGTTTGTATACAAACTTTCTTTCCTCCAGACGCAGATGATGTCCCCTCATCACAGTCACAGTCCTGGGGATAAATAGATGATGGGAGAGATTTCTGTACTGACCTGATGTATTTATACATAGTTATTAGATCTCCCCTCAGTCGTCTTTTTTCTAAAGTGAATAACCCTAATTTTGATAATCTTTCAGGCTACTGTAGTTCACTCATTCCAGTTATTACTTTAGTTGCCCTCCTCTGAACCATCTCCAGCTCTGCTATGTCTGCCTTGTTCACAGGAGCCCAGAACCACAGTACTCCATGTGTGGTCTGACTAGTGGTTTGTAAAGTGGCAGAACTATGTTCTCATCACGGGCATCTATGCCCCTTTTGATGCAACCCATTATTTTATTGGCCTTGGCAGCAGCTGTCTGACACTGGTTTCTGCAGCTTAGGGCTTGTTCACATCACCGTCTGGATTCCTTTCTGGCTTTCCGTTATAACATCGTTATAATGGAAAAAATGGAATACACAACATGGAAATCAAAACGGAAACCGTTTTGATCCGTCATAACAGAAGTATACAGGCAAGCATAACTGGTCCGTCTGGTTTACGTTATGCTGGACAGAAAACAAAGTTTGGTCGACCAAACTTTGTTTTCCGTCCAGCATAACGGAAACCAGACAGATCCGTTATGCTTGTCTATATGCTTCTATTATGACGGATCAAAACGGAATGTCTCTAAAGGTTTCCGTTTTGATTTCCGTCTTGTGGATTCCGTTTTTTTTCTGTTATAATGATGTTATAACCCAAAGCCAGAACGGAATCCAGACGGTGATGTGAACAAGCCCTTAGTTTGCTGTTCACTAAAATTTCTAGTGGCTGAAGTGCATACACAGTTTCCTGGACATTTTCAAGGTGGAAGACTTCAGAAACTACTTTACAACCAGATTAACCATGTGCGCCATGCAGGGCACATGGCTCAGCCCTCCTTGACACAGCGCCAGCACGATGTTCTTCCTGTTGTCAGTGAACATGGTTCCGATCTTAAGTTGGCACATTTACCAAGTGGGCCATAAAGGACATACTGTATATTGTGTGGTGATGTGTACAGTATAAGTGCTGGAAGGCGTGTGTATCTCAACCAGATACCTCAGCTGGATGAGATAACTGAAATTCAGAAAGCTGCAGTTGTTTCAGTAAAGTGTAGTTTGCTAAGACAGTTTTGTCTAGATGTTGTTCTGTGCTGGATTTCATTTGGACTGGTGGATAGGTTTTGGAAGTGAGATCTGCCAGTCCGCACCCTTCTACTACAGGTATTGCAATTGGCTGAGGAGATTGCAGGTGAGGCCTCCTATGGTAATCACAGAGGGATTAAACGACCCTCTGTGTATGAGAGTTAGAGAGAGAGGGTCCCAGTGAACAGACCCGGAGAGGGCCCGTGTGGTCCCAGCCAGGGAGTGCTGGGGAGCCAAAAGGCTGAGTAAGCCTATGAGAGAGAGTGAATTTGGAAGGGAGCCTGCAGAGGCTCTGTGTGGTTTTAGCCAGTAGGGCTGAGGGGCCACAAGTCTTTGTAAAGCTTGAAGTTTGGGGGCCCAGCGATGCCTACAGAAAGAGGGTTGCACGGTCAGAGTCAGGAGGACTACTGGACCATCTCCCCCCCCAAAGGTGCTGGTGAGGTCACAGCCAGGAGGCTGCTGGACCATACAGCTGAGGAAGCCAGATCTAATACAGGGTGTGAACAGCGCTCTATAGGTGAGATAGACACAACACGTGTATTAGGCCCGGGCAGACGGGCAGGTGTTTATTTGAATGTTTTCATGTGTGTTGGTGCCAATGAGTGTAAATAAAGCACCATTTGGACGTTAAAATCCCCTATGAGTTGGAAGATTTCTTTTTGGACAAGTAATGACTGCTTGGGATTCTCCACCTTGCTTGTCACAAGCCATCAGTTCTCTGAAAGGGTGCAGAGTCCACCATATGGAAAGGGAGGGACTGTAGTACTAGCAACTTGGCAAGGATCATGTTTATCTTCTGCGCCGTTAGATGAGTGCACGCATACTGTTGTCTATTTGCAATCGCCTCTGTGATCGATTGCTGATGAAATAAGGAGGAGGATCAGGAGCATCAGAAGCAGTAGATGATGGGAAGAAAACACCCTTCTGCTGATGTAGTGGAGCCTTGAATTGCGGATAAGGGGTGCAGGCCACTGGGTGATGCAGGGGTAGCTGCCTCAGGCTATACGACTACATTAGCTCCACGGGTTTCGCAGGTCACTTTATGGTAATGCTGCATGTGTTGACACAGGGCCATGGTGCCAACATTGGCACCCTAGCCATGCCTCACCTTCTGCCTACAGATTCTGCAAATGGCCATGCTGACGTCCGGTGGCTTGATGAAAAATTGTCACACCGCCAAGTATGGCATTTCCCCCTCACCACTCCGTGCTGACTGCCTGCTGCCTCCATGAACCTGCGTAGTGGGTGATCTACCCCGGGCATGTTTGGCTCCTGACCTCCCACTGCTGCCACCCTGATGACTTATGGCCATGCTACCATCCTGCTGGCTGAGCCACAGCCTCATGCGCAAGCTGCCACCTTCTTCTCCCTATAAAGATGAAGCCCCCTATGCTCCCATGTGCGATCGTCCACATTATCGTCCACTGCTGTCTGCACATCATTGATGTCTCCCTCACCAGTCTCAGGGCCACATGTCTGCCCGCTCTCACAACACCAGCTCCCATGCGACTCTCATCATCACTACTTGCTCACTTACCGTTGGAAGCAGCGGATCTCTCCTGGGATCTTGGCTGGGCAGTAGCTGCTGACTGTCCTTTAGAATCTCGTCCTCGCTGAAAAGTGGAACCAAGCTGACGGCATACAATACATCTCAAGCTGAGGGAACAGATAATGATAGAGGCAGGTTGAGGACAGGTGGGGGCACAGAGCTTTTCCCGGGCCATGCCAAGTAAGCGTCGTGTCAGAGGAACCCACCGACTCCTGGCTGGGGGTGTCTGGTGTCACTTGCGATGAAATAGAAGACCGAGTCAACCATTCAAGGATAGCTAGGTTATTGGTAGAGATGAGTGAATCTATTCGTCGATTCGTTGATTTGTATCGAATCTTGGAAACTTTTAGCTTCAAAGCGAATCCGAATATTCGCTAGTTGTCCTATAAATTATACGCTATTGCCACGTATAAGTTACTCTATATGCTGGTGCTTACAAATTCAATTCAGTAGCAAAATTTTACTGTTAGTTCGTTTATCGTGCGCAAAAGCCCGGGAAGAAAGCAGTCACCTGACCTAGTACGCAGGGCTTGCTCTCATTGGCTCAGGTTTGGTAAGCCAGTGACACATCACTTCTGCTGCAACTGCTGAGATGAGCAGAAGCACTGTGTGTGAAGTTCTGAGACTCTGAGACCTGTTTTGTGAAAATTGGGGTGTAATTGCTCTGGGAATCCATATTACACATATCAGGGATACTGCAGGGCAAGTGCAGGGCCAGTTCAGGGCTAGTAATTAATCAGGCAGGGAGAGAGAGATAGGGAGATACAGGGATAAAGACCAGCTGCAGGGCCACAGAGTCAATTGAAAAATGTCTGGAATGGATAAGCAAAAGGGGTGCAGTTCCAGCCAGACCTCGAGCTCTAAAAAAAAAAGGAGAAGGTGGCACAGGGCAGAAGTGCCAAACGACCCTTAGCCGGAGCATCTACTAGTAGTATTAGCAATACTTGGCCGTTATTCCACCAGGCTAACCCACCAAGGCGCAATATTGTAGTGGAGGAGAAAGTGGATGAGGTAGTGAAATGGATGGCACACTCATCTCAGTCTCAGCCAGATGATCTGCTGTCATCTGCTGATACAGTATCCATATGAAGCCAGGGGTCAGACTGAGAGGGTTCCTCCTACTCCACCATTCCTCTCCAGTAAAGCCCTTCATTTTCGTACGCAATTTGTACGCTTATGCGTACGTGTTCAAAGAGGTTGCATACCTTTTTACCTGAACGTTCGTTATTAGTGCGTGAATGTTCGCTAAAAGACATATAATTACGTATGTTTTGTACGCAAATTCAACTAATCTATTCGTCGAATATACGAATCTTAGGAAAAGTTTGCCAAATGTTCGGCGAATAAAATTTTGCATGATTCGCTCATCTCTAATTATTGGTCAACAAACAACTGCTAGATGACACTGTCAGCTCAGGCCTGTTTCTAAGACTGCTGCTGCCACCCCCACTTTTTCAACTACTACTACTGCCTGCTCCAGAAACATTTTGGCCACTGCCCGTTCCCTTAGAAGGTCCTGTCACCTGTTTGTCTGACATACTTTAAATTGAAAGAAACTGCAAGGGCAAAAGAGCAATACTATCAGACTGCAATTTCACCCCAGAAGCAAGGATGAATGGAAGTACATATATACAATGGCGGTTATAATAGGGGCTTTCGGGTCGGCAGCCGCGGGCCCGACATCGCTGGGGGCCCCAACGCCCACATACTGAGGCGGGGCACGGGAGCGCAAAGTTCCCTGCCCCGCCGCCTACGTATCACCGCCATAGGCCTGAGGCCTATGTGGTAGTAAAAGCTTGTGATGACGGCATTACTCGTGCCTGTGACGGGGAGCAGGGCTTTGATGTACGCGCGCCTGCCTCTCCATTACCAACACAGCACAGGTAAGTATTAGCCTTTAGTTTTTTTTTTTTTTTTTTTTTTGTGTGTGTGCCAACGGTGGTCATAGTACTACAGGGACATTGGGGGAAAATTATAACATGGGGCAAATTACTTTATGGGGCAGACAGTGTGGGGTCAAATTACTACATGGGAGTAGTGTGGGGCCTAATTACTTAATGGGGCAGTGTGGGGGCTAATTAGTTAATAGAGGCAGTGTGGGGGCAAATTACTTACTGGGGCAGCATGGGGTGAATTACTTACTGGGGGCAGCTTGGGGGCAAATTACTTACTGGGGAAAGCGTGGGGGCAATTACTTAATGGGACAGCATGGGGGCAAATTAATTAATGGGGGCATTGTGGGGAAAAATACTTAATGGGGCAGTGTGGGGGTAAATTACTTCATGGGGCAGTGTGGGGGCAAATTAATTCATGGGGCAGTGTGGGGGCAAATTAATTCATGGGGCAGTGTGGGGGCAAATTACTTAATTCCCATGTGCATAACCTTACATTTGTCAGCGTTAAACCTCATCTGCCACTTCTCTGCCCAAGCCTCCAATCTATCCAGATCCATCTGTAGCAGTGTACTGTCCTCTTCTGTGTTAATTACTTTACACAGTTTAGTCATCTGCAAAAATTGATATTTTACTGTGCAAGCCTTCTACAAGATCATTAATAAATATATTGAAGAGAATAGGGCCCAATACTGACCCCACTAGTGACAGTGACCCAATCTGAGTATGTACCATTAATAACCACCCTCTGTTTTCTATCACTGAGCCAGTTACTTACCCACATACAGACATTTTCTCCCAGGTCAAGCATTCTCATTTTATATACTAACCTTTTATGCGGTACCATGTCAAATGCTTTGGAGAAGTCCAGATATACGACATCCATTGATTCGCCACAGTCAAGTCTAGAACTTACCTCCTCATAGAAAATGATTAAATTAGTTTGACATGACCGATCCCTCATGAAGCCATGCTGATATGGCGTTATTTGCTTATTTTCATTGAGGTACTCCAAGATAGCATCTCTTAGAAAACCCTCAAACAGTTCCAGTGTTTTATGCCAAGCAGCCATGAGGAAAGACTCAAACATATATCTAAGCCTATAATGCTTGCAAATGTGAAATTGATTGCACTAAAATGTTTGCATAATTATGTCTTTGCTGTATTTTAGCATAGCAATAATGTTTTTACAGGTTCAGCAACGTTCAAGCACTTTAGCCCATTGTGTGTATTCTTATTTCAGGTACTGCAATATGTCCTATTATGCACTTATTGTATGGTGGTTTTAGTAAATTATGCACTTAGCCGGATAGCTAACAGTGAGCACCTTACTTTTCTACCTCATATGGACTGCCTCTGTTGAGGACTGTACGCCGCGGCCTAGCCTTGTGCATGCGTGCGTATCACATAATTGTCAATAGTCAATAGTACACTAAGGATTCGTATGCACTTTGTATGCTAATGCTTACTCATTCAGTTCATTAGCGCACTTT
This sequence comes from Rhinella marina, assembly GCA_900303285.1. Taxonomy (NCBI): domain Eukaryota; kingdom Metazoa; phylum Chordata; class Amphibia; order Anura; family Bufonidae; genus Rhinella; species Rhinella marina. The sequence continues at coordinate 13,802 of ONZH01009690.1, forward strand.
TAACAACGCTTAGACTGTATGTTTGTAATTTGTGCAGTAATGTTCGCAAAACAAGGATTATTTTTTTACGCAAATTCAACCGAATAAATTCGTGGTAAGAACGAATCTTGTCATAAATTCATCCATTATTCACCGAAGCGAATTTTTGATAATTCGCTCATCTCTACTCTTCATACAGAAAAAAAATGGAGGGAGGGGCCCGAGTTGGGTAGACAGCCTCGGGCCCATCAAGCACTTAATCCGCCCCTGTATATATATAAAATAAAAACACCTCAAAACTGGTTGTATCAGGTCACAAATTCACCCCAAAAGCAAGGATAAATGGAAAAACTTTTATGTATGAAATAAACACACCCCAAAACTGTTTGTATCAGGCCGCAAATTCACTCCAAAAGCAAGGATGAATGGACATACTTTTATATAGTTAAAGAGGCTCTGTCACCCAGATCAAGCCTACCCTACCAGGCATATAGCCTGGTAGGGCTGATGACGCTGACAAAAGCCATACCTTTCATTCTGATGTCCGAGGTCCGGTGTTGGTGAAAAATAAACTTTTAAAAATATACAATGAGGCATCGGAGCACTCAGAGGCAGGCTTATGCTGTCCGAGCACTGCTTCAGCTATGCCCCTATTCCTTCCTAATACTGACCTTCTCCACTAAATCACGCCCCCATGCCTCTTGATTGACAGCGTGTGCGCACAGGATCTTTTCTTTCCTTTCCTGACTTGTGAATGTCTACTGCGCACGCGCCGCCAGTTCTGGGTTCAGTGATGTGACGGCGTGTGCGCAGTAGACATTCACAAGGCGGGAAAGGAAAGAAAAGATCCTTTGCACATGCCGTTACGTGGGTCTAGCGCTGTCAATCAAGAGGCATGGGGGTGTGATTTAGTGGAGAAGGCCAGTATTAGGACGGAACAGGGGCATAGCTGAAGCAGTGCTCGGACGGCATAAGCCCGCCTCCGAGTGCTCTGATGCCTCATTTGAATATTTTTAAAGGTTTATTTTTCACCAACACTGGACCTCGGACATCAGAATGAAAGGTATGGCTTTTGTCAGCATCATCAGCCCTACCAGGTTATATGCCTGGTAGGTTAGGCTTGATCTGGGTGACAGAGCCTCTTTAAAATTAACATATGATCCCAAAACCGGATCAGACTGCAAATTCACCCCAAAAGCAAGTATGAATGGACATACTTTTATAAATTTAAAATAAACACACCAAAAAACTGGTTGTATCAGACTGCACTTTCAGTACAGAAGCAAGGATAAAAGCAAATACTGTAGTTATATATCAACTAACTATACCCCAAAACTGGTGGTATCAGACAGCACTTTCAACCCAATAACAGATGCTAGGTTCACTGCAATTACTGTTTAAAGGGTTTCTGTCATCAGAATTTACCATAGTAAACCAAGTGTCATTTGCAATACGCAAATGACACCTGATGACAGATCTTTTTGTTTTATACTTTTCTGTAAAGTTGTTAGTGAGAAAAGTCAGTTTTTAAAATATGCAAATTAGCTCCCCTAGGTGCAGTAGGCGTGAACCCTGCACCTAGAAGCGGCCGTAATGCCTCCTCTTACCCCTCCTCCGTAGCGTTGATTGACAGGGCCAGGCAGCCAGCTCTTTTGGCTCCCGGCCCTGTTCGAGTCCGAAATCCCGCGCCTGCGCATTGCGATCAGCAATCCGCGTATGCGCGTTGAGCCGCCGGCCGCCCGGCTCCCGGCTTCCTCAATGCGCCTGCATTGCTGATCGCAATGCGCAGGCGCGGGATTTCGCAGGCGCCGAAAGAGCTGGCTGCCTGGCCCTGTCAATCAACGCTACGGAGGAGGGGTAAGAGGAGGCATTACGGCCGCTTCTAGGTGAAGGGTTCACGCCTACTGCACCTAGGGGAGCTAATTTGCATATTTTAAAAATGGAATTTTCTCACTAACAACTTTACAGAAAAGTATAAAACAAAAAGATCTGTCATCAGGTATCATTTGCGTATTGCAAATGACACTTGGTTTACTATGGTAAATTCTGATGACAGAAACCCTTTAAAACAGCCTAAAATCTGTAGTAATAGATCACTTTTAGTAGCCCCAATTAGTGCAGCAAGGTGTAATAGAATAGCTCCTATTACCCAGGCTTTAAACTCTTCTATTGGTCCCTGATCTCTCCCTGCAGTGTGGATAATGCCTCCCTATCCTGTACTCTACTCTATGAATAATCTTTCCCTGAACTGCTGAATCGTGTTTTTTTTTTTTTTTTTTGGAATAAAGTATTTTCTAAACATTGTCCCTAGTGCCTGTAACGTCTCTCCCTGTACTAAGTTCTGACTGGGACTGAGACTGGGCTTTTATAGGGCTGTGACATCACAGGGGTTGGCTATCTGTTGTCTGTCTGTATGGCATTATGGGTGTTCCATCCTTCCTGGGCTTCTTGCTTTCACTTTGCAACATGTGCAGCAGCCATTTTAGAAAAAATGCTATTTGTTACCATGAAGCGTGATTAAATTCGACTTTGGGACGAATTAAATTTTTCTTGAAATTTGAGTCGAATTCAACTTCGTCAACTTCGATACACTCATCTCTAGTAATAACTTTGAAATGGTTTTACTCATCCAAGTTATTCTGAGACTGTTTTCCAGTGACACAATGTCCTTCATGTGATACATTGTAAATCATATTGGTAAACACTTGGCTGTGAAAATGAAAAGTTACTTTTTTTTTATAATATGTAATATTAAAATATTGCTTTAGGCCCAAATTTGTCATTTTCGCAACTGATAACAGGACAAAATGCAACAATTCATATGTGGTTTATAAACTGCTGTATGGACACATAGTAGGGTTAAGAAGAAAAGGAGCGCCAGATGGTTTTTGGAAGGCAGATTTTGTTAAAATGGTTTTCTGGTACGATGTCCTGCGAAGAGACCTCTCCTTTGTAAACCCCAAAGAAGGGACCCTATTTTGGAAACTCCACCCCTCAAGGAATTTTTCAAGGGGTGTGCTATATGGATACAAGGCAGGACTCAGCATAGAAGAATTGCCATATAGATTTTGAAGGCCAGATTTTTCTAAATGGGCTTTCAGGTGCCATGTCACACTTGAAGAAACACTAAGGTACCTCTGCAATGGAAACCCCCAAGAAGTGACCCCATTTTGAAACTACACCACTCAAGGAATTTTTCAAGGGGTGTAGTGAGCATTCCGACCCCCACAAATGTTTCATAGAATTTAGAAACACTTCTAATTGAATTTAGAAACACTTGAATGTGAAAACGAACAGTTTTTACAAGAAAAAGTACCCCAAATTTTAAATTTTCACAAGGCATAACAGGAAAAAATGCACTCCACAATTTGTTACCAATTTTCTCCTGAATAAGACAACACCCCAAATGTGCTCATAAATCGCTATATGGGCACACATCAGGAGCGTCATATGGAGAAGGAGCGTCATATGGATTTTGAAAGCAAGATTTTGCACAAAAAAAAAATGGCTTTCAGATGCCATGTCGCATTTAAAGAAAACCTGAGATACCCCTGCAGTGGAAATCCCCAAAAAGTGACCCAATTTTGGAAACTACAAGGAATTTTTCAAGATGTGTAGTGAGCACTTAGACCCAAAAGGCATTTCATTGAACTTAGGAACACGGCCAGGAAAATGAAAAATTACATTTTTTACAATAACATTTAGCTTTAGGTTTAAAGTTTTCATTTTCATATGGGGTAACAAGAAAAAACAAAAAACTAAATTTGTTATCATTTTCTCCTGAATACTGTAAGACCCATTTGTACTTGCAAAAAACTGTATAAAAACCCTGCAGAGAAAGAGTGCCATATGGATTTCGAAGGCCAGACTTTGCAAAAATAGTTTTCTAATGCCATGTCATATTTGAAGAAACCTTGAGATACCCCTGCAGTGGAATCCTGCAAGAAGTGACTCTATTTTGGAAACTATACCCCTCAAGGAATTTTTCAAGTGATGTAGTGAGCATTCTGACCCCACAAATGTTTTGCAGAAATGAATGTGTACTGGATGGTGAAAAATTAAAAAAGCAATCACCTCAGCCCAGTCACTACATAATTAGGCACAGTGACCGTTTTCCATTCCACTATACTATTACAGTGGTTTGCGGGATAAACTCATTTGAAGACGTGTGTGAACATTGGAAAAAAAGCTTTTTATTAAACATTTTTCTTTATACAAAACAAAAACATCAAACCCCACACACACATAAAATACAGGTACATCAGCAGAGTAACACTGCACGTGTCATATCTATTACGTACATATGCTTTTGTATTTAAGTAAGCACCTCAGATATATATATATATATCATTGACTCAAATAAAACGGAACAAATAAGAATCTACTTTCACTTGCAGATAAAAGTATACCACACCCAACTATAATGACTACATTAATTATTAGCTATGAGCATGAAGCAGTCTACACCCTGATGGTACTCACAGCTTACCAAACCCATTTTCTCAATCCAAGTGGACCATATTTTCAAAATATCTTCCCCACCCCTCTTTTTTATGTATATGGATTTCTCCATATAGATAAGCCAGTTCACCCTGTCTATAAACTCTTGGCATGTTGGAGAATACTCCTCCAACCAGTGACTTGCAATAAGTTTTCCATCTAGGTACAACATCCTCACTACAGCTACTTTAAAGGGGGGGTGTTACTTCAGCAAGTGTCATTTATCATGTAGAGAAAGTTAATTTAAGGCACTTACTAATGTACTGCTATTAGAGATGAGCGAATCTTCAAAGATAAGCTTCGGCGAATATTCGCCGAATTTATAAAAAGATTCACTTTGGATACAAATTTATTCGGTCCAAGTTGCGTTAAAAAATATTCGTTATTCTGGTCGTGTTCTGCGAACATTCCTGCACAAATAACGAACATACAGTTTAAGTGTTGTTAAAAGTACGCTACTGAACTGAATACGTACGCATGAGCGTACACATACAGTCTAGCGTCTGTGAACAATCCTGCACAAATAACGAACATACAGTCTAGCATTGTTAAAGCTACGCTACTTAACTGAATATGTACGCATGTATCATGTTAGGCCGCGGCGTACAGTCCTCAGAGGCAAAGCGAAGTTTTGAACATGACATCCAGGCGTTCATCAGCATTTAGCTCTGGAGAGCTTAAATATATGGTCAAGGTGATGGACTGCCAAGATTATGATGGAACACACCGACATCCAAACCAGCACAAGAAGGAGATGGTGCAGCAAGTGATCCGAGGCTTGCGCCACCAGTTTGATGTGGTGCGGACTCCGGGCCAGATCCAGCGCAAATCGTCCGATTTAAAATTCAAGTGCCCAGAGCAGCCTACTGAGATCCGCACAGAGATATGACAGGGTGAGTAACAAAATATTTGAGAAGTAAAAACATGTTAAAAAATGTGTGTCCTTCTATACGGTTTTCATTAGTTGGAAGTGGCACTTTTACGTGGTGGCGTGCATAGTGCGCTGCAGCAATTTTCTTTCATGCTAGGCCACTCCTCTAAGTCCACCCAAACAAGTGAAGGTATTCTCAGATACGTGCCCCTTCACAGTAATTTGCCTTAGGCTATTTTTACATATGTCGCAGAGATCCAGCAGGCTGTTCCGCAGTATTTGTCCTGCCAATTCCTGGTGTTCTTGCTGGATAGCAGCGGGATCAGCGCCATCCCCCATTATTGTTAATGGGGCTGGACATTCTCCCATTTGTGTCAGGCAAATGCTGGATGGGGAGAGATCCACCGGATCTCTAGCACTAGTATGAAAATACCCTGTCCATTAGATATATGCCCCTTCATAGTTAGCGCATCCTCCTCCTACACACAGACTCAAAGACGTGCTCATGCCGCAGCTAATGTGTCTTCTATCTGGACGTAGGATTGGGCTTTATCAAAAATATTCCCACGATAACGATATTAAAAAATGTATCGCGATAACAATATATATCGCAATAAATATCCATTTAGAAGACAAAAACACTTGGGGCCACAAGGAGACGCTATACTGTATGGGGCAGCCACAAGGAGGCATTATACTGTATGGGGGCAGCCACACAAGCAGATGTTATACTGTATGGGGGCTACACAAGGAGATGTTATACTGTATGGGGGCCACAAGGAGACATTAAACTGTATGGGGGCCACAAGGAGACATTATACTGTATGGGGCAGCCACAAGGAGACATTATACTGTATGAGGGCCAAAAAGAGATGTTAAACTGTATGGGGGCAGCCACAAGGAGATGTTATACTGTATGGGGCAACCACAAGGAGACATTATATATTGTATAGGGACCACAAGGTGACATTATACTGTATGGGGCAGCCACAAGGAGACATTATACTGTATGGGGGCCACGAGGAGATGTTATACTATATGGGGGCCACAAGGAGACATTATATTATACTGGACATTGTGGAAGGTGAAGAGCAGGGAGTGGACTGCTCCCTGTTTACCGTCACCCGTCTCTGCTTCCTATGGATGCAAAAACAGCTGACCACGGGACATTCCCAGACACAGCCACAAAAATTCTGACTGTCCCGCTGAATCCGGAACGGTTGGGACTGGAGCTATGGTATACTAGTGCATTGTATGTGCTGTATTTATATTTTTTATGTTTGTACCTGCAGAATGTGACACACAGACATCTTTTATTCATTCATTCAACCCTCCACCCCTCCCAACAAATGCCCCCTCCATCAAATATGCATCCCAGATATTATATGTTCCCTTCACATGAATTGCCCATTCCACAACATATGGTCCTCCTCTCACCCATAATACACATATCTTCTTAGTAGTATTCAGTGTTAGTATTAAAAACGGTCATCATAACAATTGTGTACGGATTTATGTTGCAGAGCAACGTCAACGACATCACCATCGTGTCCGGACGGTCACAGCCCCTACAGTACCTTCAGCTTCTAGTAAGTGTAAACATATTTATTTTTAATCCAGGCTACGTGGGAGTACAGCTGCAGTAATACAGTAGAGCACTAGTGGTTAGGAATGGGATCCAGCCCCAAACTTCTATCAACATCAGAAGCTACAACTGTTCATTACAGTTGAATGTAATGTAATTATTTAATAATTTTTGACAGCTGCTGCACCACAGAGGAGCCCCTCTCACCCTCCTCCACCACAACTGCGAGAGAGGAGCCCATCTGCCCCTCCAACACCACCACCCCATCTTCAAGAGCTAGAAGGTAGGTATAATAAAAATTATGGGTGGACCTTCTGTCCTCAAAATATAAGCTATATTTATGTTTTATCTTTTGTAGCTCCAACCATCAGGGAGGAGTTTTCCCCAGTCTCATGGGAAGACCACTCATTATGGGTGTCCAGTAAGTACAAACCCCAAATTCACAGAAGTATAATATTTTCAAGCACTAGGATCATGCCACCCAACATGTTATTGATAACTAGACTGTGTAAACATTATGTTGTGTAAAATCAAGGTAGTGAAAGAAGTAGAAACTTGTGTTACACCAAAAATATTTAACAAAAATGTGTCATACATCACATAATATTATAGTACAAAGTTCAAAGAAATAAGAAAAAAAGTGGCTCAATACAGATACATTTCACTGAATAACTCAGTTCTAGTAGATATACAAAATATTTAATGACATGCAATTACTAAAGTATTCAAATCCAGGTGCTGGTTTGAAAGTTTAGAATATTTTTAGTTCATACTAATTGTATTACTTTTTCCACCCCTACAGATGTCCCTACAGACTTTGAGGTGGAGGCAGCCTTATGGAGTTTTGGCACCAGGCTCCATGCTGTCTCCTGGCTTGTTCGTGGCCTGCAGCTGGAGCTCCAAGAGCTGCCAGCCATGATGGGCAGATGTCGGCAAAGGCCGGCATAATTTTTTTTTCTTTATTATTTGTTAAGTTATACTAAAATAATTCTTCTAAAACCTGTGTTTTGATTGTTTTTTTTTAAACCTTTAACCCCTTCCTGACATACTGTGAAGAAGACAGGGGTTTCTCTTTACGCCGGAGCCTCCAAATATTGTGCATAGGCCAGAGCCTGCATTAGTGTGGAAGACAGTGGTGTCTCTTTAGGCTGGAGCCTCCAAAAATTGTTCATAGGCTAGAGCCTGCATTAGTGTGGAAGACAGGGATGTCTCTTTAGGCCGGAGTCTTTAAAAATTGTGCATAGGCCAGAGCCTGCATTAGTGTGGAAGACAGGTGTGTCTCTTTAGGCCAGAGCCTCAAAAAATTGTGCATAGGCCAGAGCCCGCATTAGTGTGGAAGACAGTGGTGTTTCTTTAGGCCAGAGCCTCTAGAAATTGTGCATAAGCCAGAGCCCGCATTAATGTGGAAAACAGGAGTGTCTCTTTAGGCTGGAGCCTTAAAAAAATTGACCACAGGCCGGTTCCCGGATTAATGTAATGAAGACAGGATGTCTTCAGGCCAAAGCCTTAAAAAATTAAGCACAGTCCGGTTCCCGGATTACTGTCAGAGAAATACAGGGTGGCTTGGCTTGTTTGGATAACAAGCCTCTAAACATTCTCCCTTGTAGTAAAGAAAGGCAGAGAACATTATATATGGGCTTTTCATGGGTGGCACTGGCAGTAGTAGTAGGGGACGGGGTACATCAGCATAGAGTGAATAGTAAATACAACAAATAAACTGCGGTGGAGTATAACAATCGCTGCTAATGTTGAAACAGAAGGCGGAGGTAGACAATAGTATAAGAATTTTATTTTTTAATAACATTTTTTTCTTTTTTTGAGGAAAGGACCCAAAACAAATTTGCGAATAGTAAATACAACAAAGAAACTGCGATGGCTGCTAGCCTGCTAAGTGCTAATATTTAAACGGGAGGCGAAGGTAGACAACAGTGTTAGAATTTTATTTTTTAATAACATTTTTTAATTTTTATTTTTTATTTTTTTGAGGAAAGGCCCCAAAACAAATTTGTGAATAGTAAATACAACAAAGAAACTGCGATGGCTGCTAGCCTGCTAAGTGCTAATGTTGAAACAGGAGGCGGAGGTAGACAACAGTGTTTGAATTTTAATAACATTTAGTTTTTTTTTGTTTGGGGAGTTCGGGTTCGCTCATCCCGTCATGACACAAGATGGCTGGCATGCAACTTCATGGGCCGGCAGACAGCAATAGTGGCAAGACACTGGGACAATTTCAACTTGCCAGGCCTGATCTAATCATCTGCCTCAGCAAGAGGAGTGTGAAAATCGGAGCTAATCCAGACTTGATTCATTTTTATGAAGGTGTTTTTTTGGACACTGCCAGGAGACAGTGTGGTCCGTTTGGTTCTCACCAGCCCCCCCAGCGGCACTAAAAAACCTCTCTGACATGACACTTTAGGCTGGGCAGGAAAGAAGCCCAAGTGCATAGTGGGCAAGTTCAGGCCACTGTTGGATTCTGGCTGCCCAGAAGTCCAGGGGATCCGAGAACAGGCTTTGCTAGCCAGACTGCAGGTAAGCCTAAACCTGGTCATTGCCCCCTGCTGCATGAGCAAGGGTGTCATTTCAAGGACAAATATTATTGACACAATGTCGTTCAGGCCGCAGCTGTCCCTGCTGACCAATCTAGTGACCTCTTCAAAGGGCTTCAGCATTTATGGCATCTTGGATCAGCCTCCACTGACAGAAATCTAAGCAACACCTGCTCCCGACGGTCAACGATTCTGGCTGCTGCTGGACAAAGTCATTCACTGCTGTCTGCTGCTCAAAGAGCCGCTGCAACATGTGAAGTGTGGAATTCCATCAAGTCGGCACGTCACCTATCAACCGGTGTAGCGGAAGACCGTTTTGCCGCTGCAAGTCCAGCAGAGTGTTGCAGGACACATAAGAGTGACTCAAATAAGTGCAAAGCTTACATAACTTTGCCAGCACTGTGGGTAGACCAGGGAATGTTTTCAGAAATCTCTGAACCACTAGATTGACTGCATGTGCCATACAGGGCATATGCGTGAATTGCTGGTTGCGTAAACAAGTGCTGCTTCCCAAGGCAGATCAAGGCCACGCACTCACATGATGGTGGACTGGCTGACGAGTGTGAATCCTAGCTGAAGAGAAGGAGTAGGAGGAGGGGTGGAGAAACGCACACTCTTGAATGGCGACGAGGACGTGTAAAGATGTACTAGTTACGCCGCCCCTGGATGGGGGCTGCCTGATGCAAGGGACCCCAGGAGAAGGAGCCAACTCTTTAGAATCAAGGCACTGCAGTAATCCACCTTGGTTAGACAAATGCACGGCATGATGCTGCTTCAGGTGGTTCCACAGAGCAGTGGTCCCTACATTTGAGGCTTTCCCACGGCTCAATTTCTGCTTCCACACACCTGACGTTCGTCCTCCAGAGGTGGCCAAGCTTGGCATAGCCCTTGCATGCTTGGACCCTGATGCCCCCACCCTACTTGGGGTCTTACTAGTTCCCAAGGCAGGCCTGTGCCTACCTCGCCTCTGCCCTCTGTTGCTGCCACTACCACCGCCCTCCTCCTCTGAGATCAAATCCTCCTCACCACCCCGATCCAGCTCCCAGGTCCTTTCTAACACACAGTCATCAACATCAGACTCCCCACCACTTTTGTCTGACTGCGATATATGCCGTTGAGATCCTCGGCCACCACTGTATTCCCCGCTCTCAGTCTGCCACCAACACCCTGGCTACGGGTGCCACTACTAATTTTACCTCCACCATGCATACCAGATCTCTCTCCTCCCAAGAGTCCGAATCCCCACCAAACACTGACTGCTCTCTAAAAAATCCTCAAGGAGTCTTTCTTCAAAATCTGCCGGATTGTGAGGTGGGGTTCAGTGGGCTTCTTTGATAAAACATAGAAGGCACACCACTAGGAGGGGGCATTGAAGGCAGAGAGGAGTCAGAGAATGATGGGCTTCGCTGGAGCTGAATGGAGGAGCAGGAGTCTGACCCCTGGCTACAAGGTACAGTGTCAGCAGAAGAAGGCACGTCGTTAGATGAGTGAGCCATCCACTCTACTACCACATCCACTTTCTCCTCTACAACAATTTTTTGCGTTGGGTTAGCCTATTGGAACAGTGGCCAACTACTACGAATGCTACTGCTGGCAGCTGCGCCTACATGTCCTTTGCCACTGCTACTGCCTGTGCCATCTTCTTTTTTTTTGGTGTTCGAAGTCTGGCTGGAAGTGGAACCCTTCTGCTTTCCAGTGCCAGACATTTTCACTTGACTGTGGCAGGCAATCAGGTCTTTGTCTCTCTCCCTGTCTCCTCCCTCACTCTCCCTGCCTGATTAATACTACTAGCCCTGCACTAGCCCTGATATCTGTAATGGTGCCCAGAACAACAATAGAACACAGTTCTCTCTCTTTCACAAGCTCCTACTCGTCTCAGCAGGCACAGCACAACTGATGTAACTTGTTTACTCAGCCTGTGGGCCAATCAGAGCAAGCCCTTCCCCCCAGGTCAGGTGACCAGGTTCTTCCCGGGCTTTTTGCCGCTCTAAACCATCCACTGCAAACATTCCCGCACAAATAACGAACATACAGTAAAAGTACGCTACTTAACTGAATTCGTACGCATTAGCGTACAAATTATCAGATGCGTAGCATTAGCATACAAATTATCAGATGCGTACGTAGCGTTAGCGTACAAATATATAAGAACATTTAAGATTTGCATGAAGCGAATCTGAAAAGATCCGGATTTGCTTTGGCGTAGGTAATAAAGAAGATTCATAACGAATATACGAAGCGGCGAATAGATTCGCTCATCTCTAACTGTTATTGTCCATATTGCTTCCTTTGCTGGCTGAATTCATTTTTCCATCACATTATACACTGCTTGTTTCCATGGTTACGACTACACTGTAATCCAGCAGTGGTGGTCGTGCTTGCACAGTATAGGAAAAAGAGCCGGCCTCTCTGATGGCCAGCACCATAGGAGGCAATATGGACAATAACAATACATAATGCCTTGTATTAACTTTCTCTACAAAATAAATGCTATTTGCTGAAGTGAGAAAACCCCTTTAACCGAGTCAGAAACTGCTATACCATCAAATGGTATCGTATTGACTTTATTCGTGTACACAGTGTCAATGAAATCTACCACTCTCTTCTAAAAAAACAGTGAGAGGAGACAACCCCTCCTGATATGTAGAAGGTCTGTCCATTTAGTCTTACATCTTTTACAATCAGGGGAATCCCTCACCCTGATTTAACCCCTTAATGACCGGGCCATTTTGCACCTTCGTGACCAGACTGATTTTTGCTAATCTGACATGTGTCAGTTTATGTGGTAATAACTTTGGAACGCTTTTACTTATCCAGGCCATTCTGAGATTGTTTTCTCGTCACATATTGTGCTTCACGACAGTAGTAAAATTTGTGGCAAAATATTTCATTTTTATTTATAAAAAAATAGCAAATTTAAAAAAATTTGGAAAAATTAGCAAATTTCCAAATTTCAATTTCTCTACTTTCAAAATAAATAGTAATACCTCCAAAAATAGTTATTATTTTACATTCCCCATATGTCTACTTTATGTTGGCATCATTTTATAAATGTCATTTTACTTTTTTAGGACGTTAGAGGGCTTAGAAGTTTAGAAGCCATTTTTCAAATTTTCACCAAATTTTCCAAAACCATTTTTTTTAAGCACCCAGTTCAGATGTAAAGTGATTTGAGTGGCTTACATAATGAAACCCCCCATAAATGACCCCATTTTTAGAAACTACACCCCTCAAATTATAAAAAACTGCTGTTACAAACTTTGTTAACCCTTGAGGTGTTCCACAAGAATTAAAGGAAAATGGAGGTGAAATTTCAAAATTTCACTTTTTTTTGGTAGATTATTCATGTTAATAATTTTTTTCTTGCAACACAGCAAGGGTTAACAGCAAACTAAACCTCAATATATATTGCTCTGATTCTGCAGTTTACAGAAATACCCCATATGTGGTGGTAAACGTTTCTATGGTTTGTGGCAGTGGTCAGAAGGGAAGGAGCGCCATACGGATTTTGGAGGCAGATTTTGCTAAAATAGTTTGTAGGCACCATTTTGTAATTGAGAGACCCTGACGTACCCCTACAGTGGAAACCCTCAAAAAGTGACCCCATTTTGGAAACTACACCCTTCAACGAATATATTAAGGGGGGTACTGGCCACTTTGACCCCCTAAGCGTTTTACGTAATTTGGAAACACTTGGCTATGAAAATGAAAAGTTTCATTTCTTCCAATAAAATGTTGCTATAGCCCCAATTTTTTTTATTTGCATAAGGGGTAACAGGAGAAAAGCACCCCATAATATGTTACCCATTTTCTCCTGAATACGGCAACACCCCATATGTGGTGGTAAACTGCTGTGGGGGCACATGGCAGGACTCAGAACAGAAGGAGTGCCATATGGATTTTACAACACATATTTGATGGATTGGTTTGCGGGAGCCATTGATTTTTATTTTTTGAGCTATTGTCTTATGTAGGGGCTCATTTT
>ONZH01009691.1:0-22421 GCA_900303285.1 Rhinella marina
CCAGTAATCGGTGTTGAAAAAATGCTTCTAACACGAGGGTCACGGGATAGGCAGCCTAACATGAAGTCTGCCATGTGCGCCAGAGTCCCAACATGCAAGAATTCCCTCTCCTCACGTGCCTGACTCTCCATTTCCTCCTCCTCCTCCTCCACTTCAGCCCATACACGCTCAAGAGTTAAGGACTGAGCACTGGTACCCTCTTCTGTCTTGCCGACATTCTTCTTCTCTTCTTCCTCATCCTCATCCCCCTTTTCCGATACGCGCTGAGAAACAGACCGGAGGGTGCTCTGGCTATCAAGCGACATATCTTCCTCCACCGTCTCTTGTGACAAGCGCAAAGCATCCGACTTGATGCTGAGCAGTGAGTTTTTCAACAGGCAAAGCAGCGGGATGGTGAGGCTGATAATGGCGGCATTGCCGCTGACCATCTGTGTTGACTCCTCAAAGTTGCTCAACACCTGGTAGATATCAGACATCCACGTCCACTCCTCATTCCTTGAGGAATCTGACTGACCTGACTACCAGTTCTGGTGGAAGTTGACATCTGGCAGTCTACAATCGCTCTGCGCTGCTGGTAAACTCTGGATAACATGTTTAATGTCGAATTCCATCTCGTGGGCACGTCGCACAACAGTTGGTGAGCGGGCAGTTGTAGGCGGCGCTGCGCTGCCCTGAGAGTGGCAGCATCTGTGGTTGACTTGCGGAAATGCGCACAGATGCGGCGCATGTTGGTGAGCAAATCAGAAAGATTGGGGTATGTCTTGAGGAACCGCTGAACTATTAGATTGAACACGTGGGCCAGGCATGGCACATGTGTCAGTCTGCCGAGTTGCAGAGCCGCCACCAGGTTACGCCCGTTGTCAAACACAACCATGCCTGGCTTGAGGTTCAGCGGTGCCAGCCACACATTGGTCTGCGCCGTGATGCCCTGTAACAGCTCTTGGGCGGTGTGCCTTTTGTCACCTAAGCTCAGCAGTTTGAGCACCGCCTGCTGGCGCTTACCCACGGCACTGCTGCTGCGCCTAGAGCTACCGACTGAAGGCGCCGTGCCCACAGATGGTAATTCGGTGGAGGAGGAGGCATAGTACGTCTGAGAGACCGTGACCGAGGTAGGCCCCGCAATCCTCGGTGTGGGCAGTACATGAGCGGCCCCAGGGTCAGTCTCGGTCCCAGCTTCCACCGAGTTAACCCAATGTGCCGTCAGTGAGATATAGTGTCCCTGCCCGGCAGCACTTGTCCACGTGTCCGTGGTTAGGTGGACCTTCTCAGAAACAGCATTGGTCAGGGCACGGATGATGTTCTGTGACACGTGCTGGTGTAGGGCTGGGACGGCACATCGGGAAAAAAAGTGGCGGCTGGGAACCGAATACCGAGGGGCAGCCACCGCCATGAGTTTGCGAAAGGCCTCGGTCTCTACCAGCCTTTAGGGCAGCATCTACAGGCTCAGCAATTTGGAGATGTGGACGTTGAGGGCTTGGGCATGTGGGTGGGTGGAACTGTATTTCCTCTTGCGCTCCAGCGTCTGCTGTAAAGACAGCTGAACGCTGCGCTGGGACACATGGGTGGACACTGTGGAGGATCGTGGAGGCGAAGGTGTGGTTTTCCAGCAGGAGGCACTCGTGCCGGGGTCCTGGGCAGGGGGTTGACTAGCAGAGGCAGCGAGTGACACAGGGGAAGGAGCAGTGGTGTGACCCGCAGGAGGTGGTGAACGGCCTTGGTTCCATTGAGTGGGGTGTTTAGCACTCATATGCCTGCGCATGCTGGTGGTGGTTAGGCTAGTAGTGGCGGCACCCCTGCTGATCCTGGTGTGGCACAGGTTGCACACCACAGTCCGTCGGTCATCCTCACTTTCTTTAAAGAACCTCCAGACTTGCGAACATCTAGGCCTCGCC
Organism: Rhinella marina; assembly: GCA_900303285.1. Classification (NCBI taxonomy): domain Eukaryota; kingdom Metazoa; phylum Chordata; class Amphibia; order Anura; family Bufonidae; genus Rhinella; species Rhinella marina. The sequence goes on from ONZH01009691.1 coordinate 1,893, forward strand.
ACGGGAGCTTGACTACGTGAAACAGTTGCTGATGATGCACCAGCTCTGGCTCTGCTTCTCCCTCTGGCCACACCACTGCCTCTTCCAACCTGTTCTGGTGCAGCACTCGCCTCCGCCTCAGAAGCACTGTCTTCACTTGGCTTATCAACCCAGCTTGGGTCAGTCACCTCGTCATCCTCCGATTCCTCAGTCTGCTCCCCTTCAGTCTGCTTCCCCCTCGGATTTCCTGCCCTGACAACAACTTCTCCACTGTCTGACAACCGTGTCTCCTCATCGTCCGACACCTCTTTACAAACTTCTTCCACTAAGTCAACATTGTCATCATCATCATCATCACCCTCAGACTGCGACAGTTGGAAAACTTCGGCATCGGGAACGAGGTCTGCAGCAACCTGAGAAGTGGTTTGTGACTCTGGGAAGGGTCCAGAAAACAGTTCCTCAGAGTATGCCGGATCGCATTCCAAATTTTCCTGGGAGGGGACAGACTGGGGGGAAGGAGGTTGAGGTGGAGGAGCCAGAGGAGTGCTCCCTTGAGTAACGTGGGTGGACTGCGTGGAAGACTGACTGGTGGACAAATTACTTGAAGCACTGTCCGCCATCCACAACATCAGCTGTTCACACTGTTGTGGTTTCAACAGTCCTCTACCACGTGTCCCTGTAAGTTGAGACATGAAGCTAGGGAGTGTATTTCTGCGGCGTTCCCCTGCTCCCTCATCAGCAGGTACTGTCTCACCCTGCCCAGGACCCCGGCCTCTGCCCCCTGCAGTAATTGAATGCCCACGCCCTCGTCCTCAACCCTTAGCCCTGGGGTTCAACATTTTCTGTATATAAGTGTATTATATAAAAAAAATAAAATAAATGGGCCTGCTGTACTGAAACCCACAAACTTGTTCAGTCTGGTTTAATTAAGTGACGTACAGAAAGTGTCACCTGGACAGAAAATATGGATTGTAGTGAGTGGACAGCTGAACTGTGACACACAGAATGGTTCCACGCAGCTGTGTGAAATTTATTCGTATCACTGAGATAAAACAACAAAAAAACTATTTTTTTTATATATATATATTTTTTTTAGTTTTGGTTTTTTTGGAACGTGACGTGCAGAAACTAAACTCGTAGACTTTACTCACATCCTGCTGACGGTGGCTATTTTGACTGCGACCCAGACAAATGTCGCACAGAGATTTTTGTGATCAAGCCATATACGTGAGAGCAAAAGACCTTGTTGGATTAAGTGACGTACAGAAAGTGTCACCTGGACAGAAAATACGGATTGTAGTGAGTGGACAGCTGAACTGTGACACACAGAATGGTTACACACTGCTGTATGAAATGGATTTGAATCACTGAGATATAACAATAAAAAAAAAAAAGGGTTATATATGGCGATAGCTGCACTACTAGTGCCAGCCAGCCAGCCAGCCAAGCCAGGAGACAAAAAAAAAATGTCTTGTAGCCCTTAGAAGGGCTGTTGGGTTCTTTTGAGATCACTCCTGCCTAACAAAGAACTAAATGCAGGCCCTAACACTCTCCCTTGAAATGCAGCAGCTCTATCCCTAACGACATCCAGACAGCATCTGAGCCGAGCACCGCGGCCAGTCACTAGTATATTCCAGGGTCACCTGATCAGGCCAGCCAACCCCTGCTATCGACATGTAAGGGCCCCACGTGATGCTGGGTGTACCGCAGAGTCTCCTGGCTTGTGATTGGCTGAGTTTATATGCACCAAAAATGCACAATGCGGAAGTTGCTATTTTCTCGAGCATGGCGAGATACTCGTCCGAGCAGCGAGCACTTACGAGTACCGTAATACTCGAATGAGCACCAAGCTCGGACGAGTATGCTCGCTCATCTCTAGTTATTACGTACCGTGCAGTATTGAGCAATTACACGGAAACTATTACATTAGGCAGACTTGGTCTGCTTAGTTGCAACCCAGACAAATGTCGCACAGAGATTTTTGTGATCTAGCTGTATAAGTGAGAGCAAAAGACCTTGTTTAATTAAGTGACATACAGAATGTGTCACCTGGACAGAAAATACGGATTGTAGTGTGTGGACAGCTGAACTGTGACACACAGAATGTTTCCACGCAGCTGTGTGAAATGGATTTGTATCACTGAGCTAAAACAACAAACTATTTTTTTATATATATATATTTTTTATATATTTTTTTGTTTTGTTTTTTTTTTAACGTGACGTGCAGAAACTATCAGAGAGCTAACTCAGCCCCTGCTGACGGTGGCTATTTTGACTGCAACCCAGACAAATGTCGCACAGAGATTTTTGTGATCTAGCTGTATAAGTGAGAGCAAAAGACTTTGCTTAATTAAGTGACGTACAGAATGTGTCACCTGGACAGAAAATACGGATTGTAGTGAGTGGACAGCTGAACTGTGACACACAGAATGGTTCCACGCAGCTGTGTGAAATGGATTCGTATCACTGAGATAAAACAACAAAAAAACTATTTTTTTTATATATATTTTTTTTTATATTTTTTTTTAGTTTTGTTTTTTTTGGAACGTGACATGCAGAAACTATCGTAGACCTAACTCACACCCTGCTGACGGTGGCTATTTTGTCTGCGACCCAGACAAATGTCACACAGAGATTTTTGTGATCTAGCTGTATAAGTGAGAGCAAAAGACTTTGCTTAATTAAGTGACGTACAGAAAGTGTCACCTAGACAGAAAATACGGATTGTAGTGAGTGGACAGCTGAACTGTGACACACAGAATGGTTCCACACTGCTGTATGAAATGGATTTGAATCACTGAGATATAACAATAAAAAAAAGGTTATATATGGTGATAGCTGCACTACTAGTGCCAGCCAGCCAAGCCAGCAGCCAATCTGTCGGCTATTATTTTTGACAAGAGTTTAATGTCAATATTTATCAGTGAAATTGGGCGGTAAGAAGCCGGCTGTAAGGTATCCTTGCCCGGCTTGGGAATGAGTTTAATATGGGCCATACTATCCGCCGCAGACAATGGACTGCCAGTAAGAATGCCATTAAAGACCCTCAGCAATGGGGTTTTGATTTCGTCTTTAAGGATTTTATAAAATTCACCCGTAAAGCCGTCAGGCCCAGGTGCTTTATGTAGATGAAGCGCTTTAATGGCACCTAACAATTCCGGCTCCGATATCGGGGCATTTAAGTCATCCAGTTGTTCCTGAGAGGGGGAAGGCAGTGAGACACATTTAAGAAAAAAGTCAGTCATCGAGTCCCCTGGTCCCGGATCCCGATATAACTTGGCATAGAAATCCCGCAAAATATCTACAACTTTATCAGGTACTGTATGGGTAACCCCCTGGGGGTCACGAAGCCCCACAATGTGTTGCTGTCTTTTTGAGTTATGAACCAGGTTGGCTAACATGCGTCCCGACTTGTTCCCATATCGAAAATATCTGGCCGATGCCCTGGACATAGACAGGGATGCCTTACGGTCATACCACAACTCGAAATTACGCCTCGCAGTGTACCACTCTTGTTTGGAGCGTTCACTAGGGGAAACCTGGTATGCCGTATAAGCATTCCTCAGTTTGTGACTCACGTCACGTAGTTGATCCTCCATCTTTTTCTTTAAATTAACTGAGTAGGCCATAATGCGCCCCCTAAGGACCGCCTTCGCTGCCTCCCAGTAGATAGATGGTTTATCCACATAATCGGCATTGTCCGTTTCATATTCCAAAAACCACCCCCTGAGCAGGTCCCGAAAATTTTCATCATTAGACAGGGTAGAGGGAAAACGCCACAAAAAATCTGATCCCCTAGGATGCTGATCCATGATAGTAACGGAGATAGGCGTATGGTCCGACAGTACCTCTAAAGATGGATCCACCAAGAGGTAGTCAATACGGGACCAGGAGTCATGAGAGGCAGAATAGAAAGAAAACTCTCTGCTGTCAGGGTTAACAGCGCGCCATACGTCTACAAGTGCCGTATCAGTTAGGAAGGGTGCAAGGACATTATCTCTAGCTTGGGGTACCCCCACCACTCCATGTTTAGTTTTCCTATCTTCCACAGCATTCAGCACGGTATTAAAATCTCCTCCCACTATTTTTTGTCTAATGGGGTCATTTCCAATCCTTGCAGCAAGTGCAGTAAAAAACTGTCTACTATCTCCGTTGGGCCCATACACATTATAGATACTCAACTCCCCAGCCCCGGTGGTTAAGTGAACATGGCACCACCTCCCATCTGCATCGTTAGAGGAGGTGTATAGCGTATGGGCCAGGTTTTTACTAATAAGGATCAGTACCCCCGCTTTGCGATTATCGGCGGCAGATCCCAATACTTTCCCTACCCATTGCTTCTCCATTCTATGAAAGTCATTTGCTGAAAGGTGCGATTCTTGTAATAAAACAATATCTGGGTGTAGATGTTTGAGGTGCCTTAAGATCATATTGCGCTTATGCGGGGAGCGCAACCCCTTTACATTCCAGGATATGACTCTCATACTGGACTGTCTGCATCAAAAGGTGTGTACATATCAGAGGCCTGTCCGTGTGTCTGACTAGAGAACAAAAACAACTCCCCCACCCCCACCCCCACCCCCACCCCCCTGTAAACAAACCAATAAACCAGAAAAAGTAGACGGCTCCCTGTAGCACTCGGGGCCATGGCATACTGCGGCTGACTCCACTTTTTTCCAACATGTAAGAAAACATAATATTGCAAGCAAATATGGCTAAACTCAAGCTCTCCTCCCCTAAAGTTAACCCTTGGTACGCAGATATACATCAAAGGCACTCAATAAAACATTAGCATAGTAGTGCAGAATAAATCTCCCTTCCAAGAGCCATCAAAGAAATGTCAGCAGGCCGCTGAACGGGAGCGCTATAAGGCACAGACCGTGACAGTTCAAATCTGTAAACATAAGATAGCAGAGCGATCACGGGCAGGAAAAGTCCAAAACCCCCAGCTCCTTGGATGTGTCCCTCCGGGTGGCGTGGAACAATCAGGTTCGAGTGCGCTGTCTGGGGAAGCGTTGTTCCAGCCCAAAGTCCCTGGGTTGCTGGTTGTCTCCTCTTCGCACTGTCGACCAGGATCCAGGTTTAAAATTGCGATCCTCTTCCTCTTTGTTTGGCGTCGACCGTTCCAATGAGAAGTCGCCCCCCAAGGATATCGCAGCGTCTTCCGGAGAGGTGTAAGTGTTGTAAGAGCCATCCGATCTAAATATTCTCAGCACTGCCGGGTATATGAGAGCAAATCGAATGTTTTTGCGGTACAGCTGCGTGCACAATGGCGAGAAGGCCTTGCGTTTTTTTGTCACCTCAGCCGAGTAGTCCCCAAATATCAAGATCTTAGATCCTCTTAGTAGGATCGGTTCCTTAGACATGCGAAAGGCCTTTAGAATTGCCTCCTTGTCAGTATAGTCCAGATACTTTATAATGACTTGACGCGATCTATCAGTAGAACGGTCAGCGCCACGCAGGTCTGGGCCTACCCTGTGGGCGCGCTCCACTTTACAATGGCGCGAAAGGCCTAGCGCTCTGGGCAAGTCCTGTTCACAAAGATGAAGCAAATCCCCAGGGGGGACACTCTCCGACAAGCCCACTACTCTCAAATTATTGCGCCGGGATCTGTTTTCAAGATCTTCGATCTTCTCCCAGAGCTTCTTATTGTCAGCCAAGGTTAGCTGTAGCTTATGCAAGATAGATTCCGAGGTGTCCTCCATTACTTGTATCCTACCCTCCGCTTCTTCTAGACGTTTGTCATGTTGTTGCAAGGCATGCTGTAGCTGCTGAATCCCCGTCGCAATGGAGGTAGAGAGAGTCTCCTGCAGGTCCGGTGCCAGTCTGGAGGCCACCTCGATGGCCAGTTTCTTGTAGTCAATGCGATCAGTGTCAGGCCTCTGGGAATCCTGAGAGGGCTGGGGTGCCTCTTCCAGAATCATCGGTGGACCGCATGGTGACGGCAGGTCTGGATCCGCCACGTGCTCAGTCTGCGCCATGTTGGAAAACTCCGCTTCTGGTGGTGGAGAGGGTGAAGGCATTTTTGCCTTGGTTCTCTTGCCCATGTATACAAAGCGGTCCATGCACCGCACTTCTGCTTGGTTAGTCACAACTCCCGCAAATGCGAGCAGTTTAAGTTCCTTCAGGGCAAAATAAGTCGGTTTTCAGGGAGAACGGCTGAGGAGCTCTGCACTCTGCCTCCTTACATGCCGGCGCCGGAACCGGAAGTCGTTTTTTTTTTTTTTTAACGTGACGTGCAGAAACTATCAGAGAGCTAACTCAGCCCCTGCTGACGGTGGCTATTTTGACTGCAACCCAGATAAATGTCGCACAGAGATTTTTGTGATCTAGCTGTATAAGTGAAAGCAAAAGACCTTGTTTAAGTAAGTGACATACAGAATGTGTCACCTGGACAGAAAATACGGATTGTAGTGAGTGGACAGCTGAACTGTAACACACAGAATGGTTCCACACTGCTGTATGAAATGGATTTGTATCCATTTTTTATAACAATAAAAAAAAAAAAAAGGGTTATATATGGCGATAGCTGCACTACTAATACCAGCCAGCCAAGCCAGGAGACAAAAAAAATGTCTTGTAGCCCTTAGAAGGGCTGTTGGGTTCTTTTGAGATCACTCCTGCCTAACAAAGAACTAAATGCAGGCCCTAACACTCTCCCTGAAACGCAGCAGCTCTATCCCTAACGACATCCAGACAGCATCTGAGCCGAGCACCGCGGGCAGTCACTTGTATATTCCAGGGTCACCTGATCAGGCCAGCCAACCCCTGCTATCGACATGTAAGGACCCCACGTGATGCTGGGTGTACCGCAGAGTCTCCTGGCTTGTGATTGGCTGAGTTTATAGGCGCCAAAAATACACAATGCGGAAGTTGCCATTTCCTCGAGCATGGCGAGATACTCGTCCGAGCAGCGAGCACTTACGAGTACCGTAATACTCGAATGAGCACCAAGCTCGGACGAGCATGCTCGCTCATCTCTACAAAATACCTATTTTTGCGACTTTTTGACACCAGAATTCTGGAGTTAAGGTATGATAAATCAGGGCCCTGGATTGGCAATTGCAGAGGTGGGACCTGCACCTATCAGACAGTGGGGGCATATCCTAGTCATATACCCCCAATGTATGAGATGACACAACACCTTTAATACAACTTGACATACTGACACAGCCCAGATTCTGTTAGGACATTTCTGTGACATGTTGTTACAGGTGCTAGTGCATAACCTAAGAAAAAAAAGTGTCTTTAAAGGCGTTCTCCAGAAATGCTGATTTTTGATTGATTATAGCCTACCTTTCTACCTTTTTCTAAACAGGAGATGCATACTTACCTGCCACCCTCGGCTCTGGTTCTCCGCACTACCGCCTACACGTCCATTTTACGTTCCCGGCAATGTTTATATACACAACAGCATGGACAAAGTCAAGTGCTCTGCTTCTGCCAATGACATGCAATGACATGCTGCTTGTGGCCATGTCAATGCTGAAGCCATTGGCTGCAGCAGAGCATATTGCTATGGCCACACTGTGGCAGATGTAAACATAGCAGAGAACAGAACATGGACATGCAGAAGTCAGTGTGGAGAACCAAAGTGGTGGGGAGCAGGTAAGCATGAATCATCTGTTTAGAGAGGCCGGCTTCAGGCACTTTCTAAAAATCTTTTTTTCCAGAGAACCCCTATATAGGCCACATCTTTAACAGTTGTAAAATAAAGTAATGCAGAACAGTTTCCTCTTTACAATGAATGAAATGATAACATTAAGCATTATTATATCTAGGACTAACTGGAATGCTGTGAAATGTGAACAGCAAAGTGACTTCACCAGAGCACATGTTCTTCCAGTGCAGACTTGAGAATACTGCATAGACCGCTGGATCAGTTCATAGCCAGTTATACCGGGTAGGTGTAATCTAGTATTGATAGTTAGCTTTTGGTTTTAATGATAGAAACTTGACACATAAATACAATGAATACAAAATGAAATAGGTGTATTTCAGTTTTTTTTAAGGGCATCTGTTAACAGTTTTATGGTGTCTAAGAACTAGTGGAAGACCCTTTAGCATAGAATCATAGTGAAAGCTGTATGTCAGTATGATTCTGTAAAATAAAGGTTACGCAGAGTCATAGTTATCATACTGTAAATAGGAAAAAGTGAATAAATCCACAGTTCTAATTTTAATAATACTTTGTAGGGCAATGTCTTCTAAACAACCCTGTGCTTTGAAGAAAAATCTGACGAAGCAGCACCCAAAAAAATAAATATATATATAAAACTGGTGCACAAAAGATCTTGCGAAAGCTGGAGGAGCTTGAGAACAGCAGAAATTATTTTTTAGTCAATAAATTTTTATTGATTTTTTTGAAAAAAGTATAATAAAGTTACATATTACATGTTAACAGTAACTGCTTTGTATCACGATAAGTTAATAAATAGCATTTCTTTTGTTCAACAATGCTTTGTGTTGTCATTATTTTTTAAACTTGAGTGTCCAGGGATCCATAGCATTAATATGCGAGAGTAATCATAGGTGTGTATAATAGTGTATATGTATGAATCTTCTGACACCCAAATAATCACTAAGATTAATAACTACTAAGGGGGATGGTTGTAGGCCGGACATGTCAACATCATCTATTTAGTAATATATATACTTATTAAATACAAACGTTTAATACAGTATTTCAATTGTATTTAAGTAATTAAAAAAAAAACAGAAAAAAACTTAATGATGTATATGTATGTGCAAACCACAGTGATATTATATCTTATACATATTTCTTTCCTTTTCAAGTATCTTTTTATTGATTTTTACATTAATAACAGATGTAGTAAGACATCAACAAAGAAATGGAGCATTGGAGAAACCATATAGAAGTACTACAGGTAGAACAATTTCAGTAGAAATGAATAAGGGGGACCGTCCAATTTATGGCAGGTTTTATGGGCCATGTTGAATATGGAATGGTGTGACGGTACCCTGCTATATGAGAGAATAACAATAATATGCTAGTAAATGAAACGGGGGAAGGTTGGGGTGGGGGGTGTGGGGTTAGATGGAGCTGAAAATATGGCATGGGAGGGGTACAAGGAGTATGGCACAAGTTAGACTGTGTGTGTGGAAGGGCATCATAAAATATTCTGAGAAATCTCAGAGAGAGTCTCAATGCAGCTGCTCAACCGCCTGTGTTTAATCCAACACTCCCACAGCTTTTGGAATTTGTGGTGGGATCTAGATTCCCAAGCAGAGAGTTCTTCCATATGGTAGATATGGTCTACTTTCAAAAGCCATTGGGCCTTTGTAGGAGCCGAGGGTTGATTCCAGTGCTGTGGGATGAGGGATTTAGCCGCCGAGGTTAGGAAGAGATAGAGTTTTTGATTGTTCAAGCAAATTTGCTGGAGTCTGATGTTAAGAAGGACAGATTTCTGAGAGGGGGTGTCTGGTAAAGCACAGATCAGTTTAATTTCAGATAGTACCTCGGACCAAAAGGGTTGCAAGACTGGGCAAGTCCACCACATATGTAGGTAAGTGCCCTGGGCCTGTTTACATTTCCAACACAAGTCGGAGCTTAAGCAGGTCATTTGTTTAAGGCGTACTGGCGTGAGGTACCACCTAGAAATCAATTTAAAGGAGTTTTCTTGCAGCTTGGTACAGCGCGAGATCTCGTGTGAGTTGGAGTAGATTTGTTTAATCTCCAGGGCTGACCAGTTTGAGTTCAGATCCCTACTCCACATATCTATGTAAGAATATATTAGATGGAAATTTTAACAATTGAATGAGCTGATACAGTTTAGAGAGTAAGTGCTTAGGGAAATTAGTGATAGATATCAGTTTCTCATATTCGGTAAGATCTCTTCTAATTTCCCCATATTTCAAGGCTTTTGTGGTGAGATGGCGTATGTGGGATTTATGTAGAGAGTGCAAAGATGTGGATTCAAGAGGGTCAGAACCGTCTGTGGAGTCGGCAAAAGCAGATAATGGAAGGCTGGCCAGTTCCCCTCTATTCACTTTCACTTCAGAGTATTTAGAGGCGTATAGATCCGAAATATCAGTGACAAAGATTAAGAGAGAGGGAGCGGGACTAAGTTTATCCTTGAGTGTAGACCATATTTTAAGTGTAGTGTTAATCAACTCATTGTTGATGGGGGGAACAAGTTTGTTGGGATTTTGCATCCACAACAAAGATCTTAGTGGTAGGGTGGATTGGTGAGCTTCTAGAGGGACCCATAATTTATTGCTATCTCGCCTACACCAGTATATGATTCTTGAGAGGTGGACTGCCTCATAGTAGGACCGCCAGTCTGGTAGAGACATCCCACCTCTGAGTTTATGCTGAGTGAGCAAGTCATGATTCAATCGTGGTTTCTTTCCTTGCCAAAGAAAGTGGTTAGTGACCTTTCTAATGAAGGAGAAGAATGAGATAGGCAGGGAAATCAGAAGCGCCTGGAATAAGTATAGGAGTTTGGGTAGTATAATAGATTTAATAAGGTTTTAACGACCCATCCAAGAAAGGAAAGGTACCGACCAGGATTCAAAAGTAGATTGAAAGGTTTTAGGCATGTGAGCATAGTTAAGAGCAAAGAGATTTTTCTATGAAGGGCTTAATTTGAGACCTAGATGCGTTATATGATTAGCGGGCCAGGTGAAGGGGAACTCTCCCTGAAGTGATTCTTTAAGAGAGGGGTCAACATTGATTCCTAACGCTTCCGATTTATTGGCATTTATCTTGAAGTTAGAAATTTGTGCATATTCCTGTAGGATGGAATGAATGGCAGGGAATGCTTTCTCTGGATTGCATATAAACAGAAGTATGTCATCTGCGTAGGCAGCGACATTTTGAGAAGAGTTATCAAAAGAGTAACCCTTGATGTCTGGGCTCTCTCTGAACATCTGCAGGAGTGGTTCTAAGGATAATATGAACAGGAGAGGAAATAGTGGGCATCCCTGTCTAGCGCCATTTTTTATGACAAAGGGGGCAGAAAGTGTCTGATTTATACGTAGTCTAGCTGTTGGGAAAGTATACATAGCAAAAATAGCTGTAATGAAAGGGGGAGGGAACCCATATAACGACAACACTTTCTTTATATATGTCCAGTCCACCCTATCGAAGGCCTTCTCTGTGTCTGTTCCAAGGAGGACCAGGGAAGTTTTCTGTGATAAAGAAAGTTGTAAGAGAGACAAAACCCTTATGGTGTTGTCCTTTCCTTCTCTGCCAGGGACAAAGCCCACTTGCTCAGGGTTAATTAAAGAGGGTAAAAGAGGGCTAATCCTAGAGGCTAAAAGGCTGGCGTACAGTTTGAGATTCGTGTTTAGCAGAGAAATAGGTCTGTAACTGCCGCAGCATTTGGGGTCCTTCCCCTCTTTGTGGATCAGAGTAACGTACGCTTCCAATGACTGTTTTGGAATGGGCGCTCCCGTAAGGTATGAATTAAAAGTGTCAGTCAGTCGAGGGATTAATATAGGCAAGAAGGATTTGTAATAGGAACTAGAGAGTCCATCAGGGCCGGGGGCCTTCCCTCCAGAGCACTTCGACAGGGTGGACCGGATCTCCTCATTGGAGAAGGGTTTAAGTAAAGTGGCTTGTGCCTCAGAGGGAATCGAGGGGAGTGAAATACGTGAGAGAAATGATTTAATATGAGTGGACTGTGACGTGTCCAGAGGAGACTGTGTGGATGACTGCAGTTGGTAGAGTGAAGTGTAGAATTTTATGAATTCCTCCTCAATCACTGTTGAGTCGTTGGAGGAGGAGCCATCTGCAGTGGAAATTTCTGCTATGAATGTGCGGGGTTTCCTTTTCCTAATGAGAGTCATCATCAATTTAGAAGCTTTATCGCCATGGCCGTAGAATGAGTGTTTCACTGACATATAAACTTTATCCAGATTCTTATTCAGGATGTCCCTCAATTGGAGCCTAGCGTCTGTGAGTTGATGAAGGTGTTGCGAAGCTAATGACTGTTTGTGTAGCTTTTCCAGGTCTCCTATCTGTTTATAAAGCTGTTCAATCTGGGCCTTGCGTTGTTTTTTCTGAAATGAACCAGCAGAGATGAATTCTCCCCTGATCGTGGCTTTGTGAGCCTCCCAAACAATAGGTAAGTTCTTTGGAGTTCTTAGTGTCTGGTGAGAATGAAACCACTGAGAGTAGAAGTGTCTGCAGAACAATGGAGTTTTCGGTTTGAGAAAGTGTGTTTCTTGAAGAAAGAGGACGTCTCTGTGGGACTTCTTAAAATGATGTAAGATGTGACTCCGTTTCACAACTGCATTGAGACCTCTGGTGTTATAAGAGATTCATTTTATGTTGGCCATCGCAATGAAAAGAGAATGTATATGATGCTTTGGAAAGGTGTAGCTATAGTCAGGCGGCTAGAACCATGGATGGATGCCGCTGAGAGTAATGTGCCAGAAATTAGTAGTGGAATTGGGAGGGTGGAAGGTAAGGAAGGGATATGCATCTGCATAAACAATATTAGGAACCACAATAAATTCAACAACACTGTATGAAAAGTAATATTGAATACACATGAAAGTCTGCAACAGGGGGCATAACAGTAAGCAGCTGGCAAATTAGAAGAGTTCAGTAAATTGAGAAGTGAAGCAAATTTGGGTAGAGTTAGGGACCCTTACATATTGCAAACATGGGAGGGACCATGACATGTTGGACATAATATAACTATATGTCCTAGGTGTAGGGAGAGGGAGTGACGCCGGAATGGATTCTGGGATCCCCTTGATCCAGGGGGGTTTTGCGGCGGGCTCTATTTTCCTGATCCTCAAGCCAACTGCTCATTTTATTTAGGTGGGATTGGCAGGTGGTAAACGAGGTAGTAGCTGCCTCTGAGTATGAAATCAACTGAGATTGAGTTGTTTACAGCTGCTCCACTCTCCCACCGATGGACTTCACATCCTGTTTGATGTCTTATAATTCTTTCAACACCAGTTCAAGGGCTTTTGAGAGTGCCTTACTTAAAAAGGAATGCAAAATTGGAAGGCCCCTGTCCTCTCCTGCACCTTCAGTGTCGCTGTCCATCTCAGCGGAAGAGAAGGGAAGGTCTTTTGTCAATGTACTAGACTGAGAAGACTGCTTCAGCTGAATGGTTTTACTAGGGGTGGATTGGCGTTTTTTTTTGTAAGTAAGAGTCAATAGAGCCAGGATTTTTTGGCACAGAGGGTCTCACTTTTTGTGGGCCAATCTTCACCATCCCTCTCTTAACATAGTAGTGTAATTAACACACAGGGTCTAAATGTGGAGTAGGCTTCTCAATGCTAGGGCCCCGTGCTGTAGCTTGAGCATTTAAATCTTAGTCATATTGTAGGTGAAGTTGTGGTCTCTGAAAAAGGTGACGGTCTACTTTACGACCCTCAGGAGTGCAGTGTCCTCCTATACCAGGAAGTCGCGGTGTAGACAGTGGCTTCGATCTCCTGTTACGAAAGATGGGCCGCTTGACTTCCGGTCTGGGCCTCCGGTAAACTCAAGGTCGGGGCTTCTGCTTTTGAGGAAGGCCCCAAGTTCAACTCAGGGAATCCCTGGAATATCGGGATGGAGCTGGTGTCCCCGGGTAGCTGGTGAATACTGGAGTGCAAATGTGGTAGCCCGACGGCAGTTGGTGTTCTTAAATCACAGGGATGGAAGTGGAGTAGAGAAAATTGCTGGAGCTCAGCGGGAAATGCGTCCTCTTTTCTCTGTGGTAAACCACGCTCCCGCTAAGTTTCTTTTTAGCAGTTGTGAAGGGGGGTGGTTGGGTGCTAAATAGGGATGAGCGAACTTTTGAAAAGTTCGGTTCGGCGAACTTTCGTGAAGTTCGGATTCGTACGAACCGAACCTAAAACGAACCTTGCTATTATGGCTGAATAATTGCAGCTACAATAGTGGGAGTCTGAGAGGGTATAGTTTCGTTTAGTTGCAGTTGCTATTACAATGAAAAAAGTGCAAAAATAGTCGTCGACAGCCAGGTCGACAACATTTGACAGCATTGAAGATGTCCGCTGGAGCAGTCCATGTCATGCCAGAGCACCAAAAACACACGGTAGATCGTGGCACCAGCCCAAGAATAGGCTGCGTTGAAGTCGATCCGGTCTCAGTGACATCACAGGTCAGAAGACAGACAGGCGTAACATTTAATTAGACCTTGTGCACCCCAGAACAGGTGCACATTAGCCAAGGTGTAAGTGATTACACGGGACATAGGACACAAAGTGCAAGTTGGCAACACCAGCAGCATTGCCTTGGACCCAGTAGGGTGGAAAACAGACATTTGACAGTGGAACCAGCAGCAGTAATAGTACTGTATTGGACCCAGTATGGTTGAGAACAGACAATTGACGGAGGAGGAGGCGGCAGCACTTGATTGCACCCAGACCAGTATGGTTGAGAAGAGACAATTGATGGAGGAGGAGGCGGCAGCACTTGTATAGCACCCAGGCCAGTATAGTTGAGAAGAGACAATTGACGGAGGAGGAGGCAGCAGCACTTGTATAGCACCCAGGCCACTATAGTTGAGAAGAGACAATTGATGGAGGAGGAGGCGGCAGCACTTGTATAGCACCCAGGCCAGTATAGTTGAGAAGAGACAATTGACGGAGGAGGAGGCAGCAGCACTTGTATAGCACCCAGGCCACTATAGTTGAGAAGAGACAATTGATGGAGGAGGAGGCGGCAGCACTTGTATAGCACCCAGGCCAGTATAGTTGAGAAGAGACAATTGACGGAGGAGGAGGCGGCAGCACTTGTATAGCACCCAGGCCAGTATAGTTGAGAAGAGACAATTGACGGAGGAGGAGGCGGCAGCACTTGTATAGCACCCAGGCCAGTATAGTTGAGAAGAGACAATTGACGGAGGAGGAGGCGGCAGCACTTGATAGCACCCAGGCCAGTATAGTTGAGAAGAGACAATTGACGGAGGAGGAGATGGCAGCACTTGTATAGCACCCAGGCCAGTATAGTTGAGAAGAGACAATTGACGGAGGAGGAGGTGGCAGCACTTGTATAGCACCCAGGCCAGTATAGTTGAGAAGAGACAATTGACGGAGGAGGAGGCGGCAGCACTTGATAGCACCCAGGCCAGTATAGTTGAGAAGAGACAATTGACGGAGGAGAAGGCGGCAGCACTTGTATAGCACCCAGGCCAGTATAGTTGAGAAGAGACAATTGACGGAGGAGGAGGCGGCAGCACTTGATAGCACCCAGGCCAGTATGGTTGAGAACAGACAATTGACGGAGGAGGAGGCAGCAGCACTTGATAGCACCCTGGCCAGTATGGTTGAGAAGAGACAATTTGAGGAGGCAGCTTCAGCAGCTCTTGATTGCACCCAGTATGTTTCCAAATAGACAATTGACGGTGGGGGCATTAGTAGGAGCAGTATTCTTTTGGACCCAGAAGGGCCTAGTACAGAGAACTGAAGTTGGAAGCTAAGAATATGCACGCTTGTAAAAATCAGTTTTTATACATGACAAAATGTTGATGTAGAGTTCAGCACAGGACAGTCAACGTTAAAAAAACCCTCTAACATTACAGCTAGTCTACTAGGATACGGATACGGTTAAATAGACAGACAACCTCACCCACAGAATCCATGAGGTGAAGAAAGGACATTTAAAAAGGCACAGATTCAAGAAGGCTTTACGCCAGTTCCATTATCCAAAAATACGTGTCCAATTTTCATGAAATGGACACCTCACTGGCACTCGCTTTACAAATTGACGCAACTACTCTGGTGTCAAACCTGTTGAATCTGGGCCTATGGCTGTTGGCAAGACATATATAGATATCTTTGTTACACCAGTTTGATGTCCTAACCGAGTGCAGCGCCCAACACAATGGATGTATGCTTTTGTGTTTTTTTAGTGCTGTCACCAGCTGGCTTAAAGGGAACCTGTCATCTCGGAACCCCCCCTGAACTAGAGTAAGCGTTGTATAGTGTAAGTGATGCTGAATGCGAATATGTAAGCTTTATCTTCATACTCCCTTCCATTCTGTCGCTGTGCTCCCACAAACCTGCAGTAAAATGCACTCAGTGGACTCTTCTTTGAGTCCTCTCCATTATGTGAGTGAGCACCGGAGTCCACTGATTTTACTGCAGGTTTGTGGGAGCACAGCGTCGGAATGGAAGTGAGTATGAAGATAAAGCTTACATATTCGGATTCAGCATCACTTACACTATACAACGCTTACTCTAGTTCAGGGGGTGTTTTGGAGATGACAGGTTCCCTTTAAAGGATAAGTCCGGGCAATTTATAAGTTTCTGGTTGAAGTAAGGGCACAGAAAGTTATTAATTGCCTGGACTTATCTTTTAAAGTGGGTAGGGGAAAAACCCCTGATGGGGTATGGAAGTGACCTTCCCGCCCTCTCTTTGGTCACTCCCAAAAAACCTCACCCTATGGGTACCTTCACATGGGGCTGCGGGTCTGCTGAGTAAAATCCACAGGGCATTTTTATACCGTTCACCAAACGGCGTTCAGTACCATGGTGCCGTCCGGACATACGCAGTTCTGCGCTGAACTGGGTATTTGCGTCCAGCCCCATAGTACTGAAGGTGGCATAAAATCAGCCAACGATGCACTGTGGATTTTAGGCAGCAGAGAACCCCAAAAAAGCATCCCATTGTAAAGGCACCCGTAAATAAGGCAAGTTAACCTGCCTTTCAGCAACTGTTTGTTGCTGTAACTAACTGTGGAGGTTTTTTATAGCACAGCTGAAGGACAGCAGCCTCCGTGATATATACCCATAGACAGCCTTATTCCACATGTGACTGCATGAGAGGTGTGAAATCATTCGCACAGAGAAGAACCCCATCGGGATTTGCGGTGCGAGATTTTACTACTCTCATGATATCAACAAAATACCTCAATAACAGTTAGTACCCGCTCACAAAATGTTGAGTAGTGTTCCTTGGCACGGGTGCCAGGGATAGAACCCCATGGCTATAGTTCACAAAAGGT
Source organism: Rhinella marina (assembly GCA_900303285.1). Taxonomy (NCBI): domain Eukaryota; kingdom Metazoa; phylum Chordata; class Amphibia; order Anura; family Bufonidae; genus Rhinella; species Rhinella marina. Next base: position 18,809 of record ONZH01009691.1, read on the forward strand.
GAAATCCCCACTTTGTGAAGCATAGTCGTGGGGATTATTTTAGGGATGGTACTGTTCTTGGGGTATGGGTTGGACGGTGCACCCCGGTGTGAGGCATTAAGCTGGTGTGGAGATGTTAAATGGCCAACACACCATGGGCATTAAATTTGGAGATGGGGTTCTGTTTATTTAAATGTATCCGAATTAAGTAGGGAACTTTTAAGGTGATTTTGTTTAATTTGGGGTCTAAGGGGGGAACATTACTTAATAAGTTAAATTACGGATTTTTACGTTGGGCACATATTTGGGATATTAAGGTCAGTTTCTTGGATACACCGATTGCCATGCAAGACGGGTGACTGATGACTTAGTCATTCACATCAGGCAGGGGGGTGGTATAATCCGATGTAATCCAGGCACGATTCATCTTTATAAAAGATGCGGCAAGAGAGCCTCGTTCTTTGCGGTGTTACGATGTTACCCGCCACACTGAACACCCTCTCTGACACAACACTACTGGCTGGGCAGGACAGCAGAGCCAAAGAAAACTCTGCCAGTTGAGGCCAAATGTCCAGTTTCTCTGCCCAGTCCTGCACGGGGTCGGTGACACTTTGGGGCAGGGTACAATCCAGGTATGCAGTGACCTGGTGGGTGAGCTCATGCTGGTCCACGCCATGAGTCCGGTGTTGTGTCCCCTCTTCAGCAGCTGGCTGCATGAAATCGCTCATCAGCGATTGGAGGTTGTAGCGACTTCTCACTCCTCCACTAGTGGTGGTGGTAGTGGAGCGCGCTGGTTCCCCCCGAGCGGATGTTGTCTGGGAACCTGGCTGGTCTCGCTGGTAAGTTGAGACCAACTGACTGGTGAGTAGGTCCCGGTAGTACCCCAGTTTTGCCTCCCTCTCTGATGGTGGAAAAAATTCAACCATTTTGCTGCGGAAGCGAGGGTCCACCAGGGTGGCCAGCCAGTATTGGTCCCTCTGGCGGATGTCCACAATCCGGCTGTCACTCCTCAGACACTCCCGCAGGCACCTTGCCATCTGCACAAAGGACAATGAGCGCCTCTCCTCTCCACTGTCCTCGGTATAGTTCAAGGGTCTGCTGGGGTCTTCCTCCGCTTCCTCTACCACCTCATCCTCCATCTCCTCATGTGATTGAGAGGCAGAGAAGCCAGGTGGCGGTGTGTGGAATGGCTGGGCGTACACATCTTCCTCCTCCTCACCCTCCATCTGCACTTCATCCATCTCTGGTCTCAAGGCAATGTTCAGCCTTGGAGTGGTGGCCTGGGAATCCTCGCTGATGATGCTTTTCAGCGCACTTTCCAGAACATGGATGAGTGGGATGATGTCATTGATCCCATAGTCATGCCTGCTCACAAACAAAATTCCTCAAAAGGGATCAACAATTGGCAGACTTCACACATCATCTGCCAGTGTGTGACTTAGAAGTCGCAGTGTGGCATGAAGCTGCCTGATTGCCTCATGAGGTAGTCTGTAACGGCTGACCTTTGCTCGTACAGGTGGTCCAGCATATGGAGGGCAGAATTCCAGCGTGTTGGCACATCGCAGATTAGCCAATGTTGGGGCAGACTGTGCTGTCTCTGGATCCTTAGCAGGGTGTTCCTTGCAGTGTAGGAGTGGCTGAAGTGTTTGCACACTCTGCGTGACATCCTCATAAGGTCTTGTAGTGCAGGAAATGATCTAAGAAACCTGTGCACTATGAGGTTTATCACATGTGCCATACAAGGTGTATAACTCAGCCCTCCCTGCTGCACTGCAGAGACAATGTTCCTCCCATTGTCTGCTACCACACTTCCCACCGTTAGTTGACGTGGGGTCAGCCATTGATTGATCTCCTCCCTGATGGTCCGGAGGAGCTCCAGCCCACTGTGGCTCCGTTCACCCAGGCTCACCAAATGGAGGACAGCCTGAGAGTGCCGGGCCTGACATCGGTGGTAAGACACTGGGGCAGGTTGGACTGCTGTCAAAGTGGCGGATGGTTGCAAGATGGTGGAGGCAGAACTTCTGCTTCCCGCTGCTGGCCCCCTAAAGCACCGTGGCGGTGACAGTGGCAAGAATGGGCCAACTTCCTGATGGTCTTCTGGGAGGATGTTGACCCAATGGGCAGTAACAGACATGTACTGCCCTTGGCCATAATTTGAGGACCAGACATCAGCACTCAGGTGCACGGTCTTGGACACAGAGAGTCCCAATGAGTCGCCCACCTTTTTCTGCACATAACTGTGCAGTGATGGGACAGCTTTGCCAGAGATGTAGTGGCGGCTGGGGACTCGCCATCTGGGGTGCGCACACGCCATGAAATCCCTGAAAGGCTGGGAGTGCACGAGGTTGAAGGGCAGGGACTGAAGCACCAGCAGCTTAACCAGGTGTCCGGTCAGTTTCTGGGCCATGGGATGGCTGCTGGAATACACCTGACGTCTGCCCATGGACTCAGTCACGGATTTCTGCCTCATTAGCGGTGTAGATGGCAGTGACACTGTGCTGGTGCTGGCACCTGAGGCTGACGAGCCCTGAGTTGCACTGAGAGGATGCTGCATGATGGGACCTGCAGTGTATGGTGCATCCTGACAGGAGGTGGTATTGGGGTCACGGTTCTTCCAGGCCTGTTGGTGTTGCCTTTCCATGTGCTTTCGCATGGATGTTGTCCCGAGATTATCACCCCTACCACGACTGACCCTCTCATTGCACAGCAGGCACAAAGCAATATGCTTATCTGTCCCCAGGCAGAAGAACTGCCAGACGACAGAGGACAGTGGTTTGCTGACAGCCACGGGGGATCTTGCTGCCTGTTGACTGCCACTGCTGCCTGAGGGTGCCCTCTCAGGACCAAGGCTTTGAGAGGGTGATCTCTGCCTGGTAGCTTGGCTTCTACCCCTCCCTCTTGTGCCTCGGTTTCTTGAAACAGTGGGATGTTGCTGCATCTGTGGCACCTCTATTTCCTCCCCTGATGATGAGGATGAAGCTGCTTCAGGGCGCCACGTCCGATCAGCGACATCGTCATCAAACTCGGCACCACTGCTACTTTCCTCCGGTGGCTGGGACAGAGAATCAGGTGTGGCACTGGATGCCCCTCCCTGGCTCTGTTGACTGCTTACAGCCAACACCTCCTCTGGAGTCTCACTACGTTCTACCCGCTGACTTTGTTGGACTTCCTCCTCCTCCTCCTCATCACTGAAAAGTGGTAGAGACTCCAAGGGCAGATCAAGGTTTGCCAAGAGTTCTCTGGCAGAAGGTGCCCCAAAGGTGAGTGGCATTCTAATAACAGGGGATGGAGCAGAGGACTCTCGCTGACCGTCCCATGTAAGGGTGGTGTCGGATGATCCAGCGGATGCTTGACTCCTCGTTTGGGAGCTTTGGGCGGTGGAACTGGAGGATTGGGTAAGCCAATCTAGAACCGCTGGCTGTGTGGTTATTACTTGACCAGTGGCCGTCAGGGGTAGCTGCACCCTGCTGCCACGCCTGTTACCCCGGCTGCCACCGGGCCTGGTGCTGCCACTTCTCCTACCCTCACCACCTGCTGTTGCACTCCTTGCCTGGGAAGTGCTGGAAGTAGGATGCTTGGACATATTTTTATTTGGGTGGGGGAAAATTAAATGAAGTATTTTTTTATACTTTTT